>SJYT01075347.1:280536-316150 GCA_006410635.1 Cephalophus harveyi
GGGGGGTGGGGCGGTTATTCAGGAAAAGGTTCTCACTGACAAAGTTCATCCTGAGCAGTGAGGGGAGCATCGAACCAGAACCCAGAGTACGATCTGCAGGCCTCTCACCATCACTGTCAAACCTCATCCAGGCGATGTCATCCCCCACACACTCCACTTTCCAGCCTGGCAGTGCCGGCCGCATCATGGCCAGGTTTGTCTTGCCACAAGCACTGGGGAAGGCGGCTGCCACATAGCGCTTCTTCCCCGCGGGATTGGTGATACCCAGGATCTGCGAGTTGGGGAGAGAGAGGACAAGGAAGAGAGCACCAGACAGAGGTCAGGAATGGTCTGCTTGGGAAGGACAGCTAGGGGTCGACAGGGAGGACCAAGGTTTATTCACTAATTGGGTACCCCGCCTGGCCATGGGGCCTGGGGTGGCAGCAAGGGGAAGCCCCCCAACAGTCAGCAGCCTCAGGCCAAAGCTTCGGGCATTTGGGCTGAGTCCCTGGCCTCCAGGCTGGCAGTGGAGAGGCGAGGCTGAGGCTGACTGGTCAGGCCCCACCCCTGGCCTACCCTCCTCAGACCCTCACCAGGCCCTCACCAGCATGTGCTCCGCCAGCCAGCCCTCATCCCGGGCCAGCCGAGAGGCGATGCGAAGGGCAAAGCACTTCTTGCCCAGCAGGGAGTTGCCACCATAGCCGCTGCCGAAGGAGATGATCTCCCGCTGGTCGGGCACGTGGCCAATCAGGGTTTTCTCTGGATTGCATGGCCACTGGCGCACCGGCTCTCCTGGGGACAATGGATTCATGGGGCTGCTGGCAGGGGCATCAGGTATCAGGGTGTCAGGGGCTGGAGGGAATGGGGTTGGCAGGAAAGACACTGGGAGCAGTGGTGGTGTCAATGGGTGGCTAAAACCTCCTACCTCATGACACCTGTCAGCTCCCGTGCCCCTATTCTTGGACAATTCTCAATCTTGTGCAGACAACTTTGTCAACACAGACTCACTCCCAGCCTACTCCTGCTCTAGAACACGGGACTTCACTATCTCACTAATCAGGATGGCTAGGATGTGGGGTTCCCTCTGAGTACAAGTGGGCCTCTGTGTCCTCCCCTGGGCAGAGCAGGTGCTCACCTTGCCCAGTCAAGGGTTGGCCCACAGAGTGAAGACACTTGACAAAGTCGCCATCTCCCAGGGCCTGAAGCACAGGCGTCCCCAGCCGGGTCATAATCCGCATGCTTGCCACCACGTAGGCAGAGTCCGTGAGCTGCACTCCGATGCGGGACAGCGGGGAGCCCACGGGACCCATGCTGAACGGAAGCACGTACATGGTTCGGCCTACGGAGGAAAACGCCACCTGGATGAAGGGTTCCAACCTGTTGATACCTTCAGTGCCCCTGCCTCTGTGTCCCTGCCCTGATTACCCTGCATGCAGCCTGGAAACCTCTCATCCACAGCTTGCTGGAACTCAGCTGGGGACATCCAGTTGCCCAGCTGCCCACGGGCCCCACCAGCCGGGAGGGGCACCGTGTCCCGTTGAGAAGGAGTTACAATCACCGTCTTGCTCTCTACTCGTGCCACATCCTTGGGGTCTGTGCGGGCCAGCCAGCTGGGGGAGAGCGGATATCAAGAAGATAGTGGCCCAGCAGACCGCCCTCACCCCAGACCCACTCCTTCATGTCCAGCTTTGTCTTCAGGTCTTCTGTTGGCCTTATTTTTTCCCATCCATTTGCATCTCAGTTCTTCCCCCAGATTTCTTTTTTTTAATTTTTGGGTTTTAGTTTGCGGCATGCCAAGCACATGGGCTCAGTAATTTCAGTGTGTGGGCTTAGTTGCTCTGCACCATGTGGGATCTTAGTTCCTGGACCAGGGATCAAACTTGCATCCTCTGCTTTGCAAGGCAGATTCTTAACCACTGGACCACCAGGGAAGTTCTCTCCCCCAGATTTTGTCCCAATCTAAGGGGTAGTTCCCTTGGCCCCCAGCCATCTAATGGCCTCTGCCCTGGCAGAAACTCCCTGAATTTGTAAGTAAAAAAAAAAAAGTAAAGGCTTTTATTTGTATCAACTTAACATAAAAGTATAGACCAACCGCTATAATTTCTGATTATTTCCCTCAAAGCTCCATTCTGCTTATTCCAATGGCATGGTCTATTTAAAACTGGATTTTGTCTCGGTAAACCCAAAGTGGGCTTGGTCCATGCAGCTGCCCCCATGTCGCAGGTTGCTGGGCTCAGGACTTACCAATTGTTGTACTTAGGGAGTTTTCGGATGAGTCCCTGCTGTTCCAGCAGGGCCAGCGTGGCAGTGTTCTCTGCCTCGGTCCCATCACAGATGTGGATGCCCTCTGGTTGGCACAGGCGGGCACTGTGCTCCACAAAGTCTCGAACCTTAGCAGGCAGTTGGCCCAGATCTCCGCTGAGGACTCGCAGTGTCTGGATGCTACACCGTGACGACCAACCCCAGGGGCTCAGCCTGTGCCAGCTAAGCCTGCAAGAGAAGAAACAAGAGAGGTAATGGGCCAGGTGTTCTCATGGAAGATGGGCAAGTCAAGGGTACAGAGGGCTGGGCTTCTAAAGATGAGCTAAAATCCATCTGGGTACAGGCACCACAAAGAGGTCAGACTAGGTGAAGGAGATGGGTTCAGGCCATGTGTATTTTGTAGCCTTTATGAGGCCTAGTGAAGGTGTCTCCTGATTAGCAAGGGACAGGTATCACCAAATGAGCATAAAGGCACATGTCTGGCAATATGAAAGTATATGTTTAGGCATGCTGATGTTATTGTAGGCTTGGCTCATGCCCATGGTTTACTACGTCTGGTCAATGTCTGGAAATGAGCAGTGTCCTGTGGCCCAAATGTCAATAAATTGTGCCCAGGTGACAGCTTCATGTGTCTGGTGTTCTTTTCATTCTCAAATATAGTTTTGCATGCTTTAAGACTGTGAAAGCTTCAAGCAGAGGACCAGGTCTGTGACATGGTTAAGTCCCAATTTTCTCGATTTGGGCCCTTGCACAAAGAGTGGGTGATCGGATGTCAAGGTTTCAGGCATTGGATCTGTGGCTGCCCAGCGGCCCAACAAGGATTGCATAAAGTGTTGCCACTGGGTAGGTAGGTATTTTCAAACTGTGTGGAAGGCTGACTGTCAGGGAATATCACTGGCTGGGCTGCATGCCCCAATTCTTAGAACAGAGCCCCTGGAATCTGTCCCTTCACACCCTTAGGAGAGGGAAAAGTAGGGTCTGCTCTGATTGGCCTGGACCCAAGGTGAAGTGATGCAGAGAGAGCAAAGGCCAAGAGAGGGAAGTTACCCTCCTCCTATGCCAGGGCCTTGCCCACCAGAAACTGAACCCCACACGCCCAGCACTGCATGACCCTGTCCCTCCCTTGGCTCTCCTAGAGAACAAATGCCTAGAGCTCTGGCGGTGGGGTGGAGCATTAGACTGCAGGGTGCTCACTCACAGGGAAGAAGCCTGGGGAAGAGAGGACACTCAGGCCCTGCCTGGGAGCTGGGTGGCTTCACTGGGCAGGGCAGGGTGGAGACCTAGTGTGGCCCTTGGGGCAGAGGAGGAAGCCTCCTGGGACCTGTTCTGTTCTTCCTCTGAGAGTTTTCCCCAAGCATTAATTTTAAAGGCATTCAGCCTTGGGGAGAACCTCTCTCTGTGGGGAGGCTACCTCCGGGAGTCTCCTGTGAAGCTCCCCCTGCCCTTCTCTGCCTCCGGGAGTCTCCTGTGAAGCTCCCCCTGCCCTTCTCCAGTCTCTGGAGTGGGACCTTCTCCTTTTTCTCTGCTCCAGAGACCACCCACAATGGCTAGCCTAGTGGAACCAGCTGTGGCAGAGACAGGGGGTCGGCTCAGACTCTGAGACAAAAGCTGAGAAGGGAGACTACAGAGGGAAGACAGAAAGCTGTGAAAAGGGGCTGACGATAGACAGGCAGGGCCTGGGGGTTCGTCCTGGACAGGGGATGAAGCCAGCCAGGTAAGAATGAAGGCAACTTGGTCTCTACCTGTACCATGCCTCCCTCCCTCTTGGGACTCCAGACCCCTCTAGCTGTGCAGGGCTCCCCGCCAGGTTCCCATCGGGGGAGGCCGGGGAATGGCTGTTTACCTTCTACCTTCTTTAGGGAGCTCTGAGCTCAGTCCCCAGGGGTTCGTGCATCCTTGACCCCAGGGCCCTACTTCTCCTCACTGCAACCTGTGGAACCACTTACATCTGTACCAAGCAAAGGAGGAGATACGGAGACTGGGCCCCGCGAGGGCGAGCGAGGAGGGGGAAAGGAAGTTCTGAGAGTGGCAGATACAGATGGTGTGGTCAGGGACCAGCAAAGCAGGGAGAGGGAGGAGGGGACGGAAACAGAGACACCCGGAGCGGCGGAGGCCGCCCCGATCTCCGGCGTGACGCACGACCCGAGAGGCCGAGATCCAGACACACTCGCCACCTGCCCGTCTCCTCCTGTCGGATGCAAAACCAGTCCGAGGAGGGCGAGCAGGACAACGCATATGGCAGCCCTGAGGGGGCGAGCGCGGCGGAAAGTGAGGGTCGGCCCCGGTCTGGAGATCACTCACCGCAGGCCGGGGCGATACAGAGCGGCCATGGCACCTGCGCTGGGGCTGCGGGGTGGCCGCGAGAACCGAGCGGAGCCGGGAAGATAAGGAAGGCGGGGAACGAGGGAGCAGCGCCGAGAGCGGGAGCTCAAGCTAGGCGGGAGGCGCTTAAAAAGGAGGCGGGGCGGCGCAGGGGCGGGACCCAGTAGGGCCGGCGAGACCCTCTCTCCGCCCCCGGCTACCCGCGGGTCCGCCCAGCCGCGGCCCCACCAGCTGCATCCTAGCCCCCAAGCCCTTGTCTCCCATTGGAGGACTGGTTCCTCTCCTCGGCCCCGAAGCCCTGCCCCACCGGTCCGCCTCGCCCCCTACACATGATGAAATTTTGAGGACTCTTGCTCCTGGGAAATAGCGACTGGCAGGCACTGGGTGGCAAACAAGTCAAAACTAGGGCCGAGGCCAGGGGCGGAACCCACGGAAAGCTGGAGGTTTAGAAGCCAGGGGCTGGGCTTTGCCTTTCCCTTTCCTCCCGGGGCTTGGGCACTCTGAGCCCAGGCTCTTCTGTGGTCTAGGACGCTAATATCAGGAGCTCCCAAAGCCCTGTTTCTTCTCCCGGAGATGAGGATTCTTCTCTGCCCTACCATGGTGGTAATGTCTCTCCACCCCAGAATCTCTTCTTTGGGGCTCTGGACTGATCATTCCCTCCACATTCCCCTGAAGAACGCATCTGCCCCAACCAATCATAAAGTCCTCTGGTAATTTCTCCAGTTATGTCTCCATCCAGACATCTGTCTTCAGCTTGAGGCCCTGGGTATTATCCCAAATGCCATAGCACCTCAAACTCAACATGGCTATGGTAAGCCAGCATCCATTCCTTATTTCTGTTAATAGCACGCTGATGTTCCTTTGGGGAACCACCTCCTCAAACTGTGTGGTCCTGTAGGCCTCTTGGGGGTGGGCTCTGAGCTTGGCCAAATTGTGTGTTCTTTACTCTGGCCATAGCCAGTGGAAATATTCAGGAATGGGAGTGATGTCTCTCTCTCTCTGGCTTTATCTGTCAGCTTTCAAAATGGGCTCCCTATCTGCTGGGGTTGCTGGACTGGGAGAACCTAAGCCTGATGCTGCTGGGTGTCGGCTTGGCCCTGCAAAGGAGGAAACTGCCTGAGATGGAAGCCAGCCTAGAGGAAGCAGGCCGAGGGATAGAGAGCAACAGACTCCTGATTCGAGGGTTAGGAATCAATAAATGTTTTCTCTTGCTCAAGCTAACTGTAAGAGGATTTCTGCTTTTTGTAACAGAAACAATCCTGATTCTCTGATTTCTCAGAGTTCTGTGCTGAGAAAGGGGAGCTGGTCTCCAGCCTTGGGCTTGCTACTGACCCTCATCTCTTCCACCCAGGCTGCATCCTGGACTCAGCCTCATGTGTATGTATTTGGGACAATTTCTTCCAGTCCCTACATCCAAACTCTGTCTATAGCCACTCCACTGCAAGCGGCTGCCTCTTTGTGCCTGCTCTCTGGCCTAAAGATGTGCACACTGGTGGCATCACAACCAACCTTTCAAAGTGATGCTGAAAGCCCAGCTTGTCTGTACACTGGTGCCGAATCTAATCTTGGCGACAGAGTTTTGGGTGAAGTAGAAAATAATTAACTTTATTACTTTGCCAGGCAAAGGAGGCTACAGTGGGTTAATGCACTTAAAACTGTGTGTCCCAACTTGGAAAAGATAGTGAGAAATTTTATAATAATTGTTCGAAGAGAGCATGATCAATTTGTGGACGTTCTTCTGATGGATTGGTGGTGAGGTAGGTAGGAATCAGCATCATCAACCTTCAGGTCCAACTGGTACATGCTTGTGGATAGCATACCATCATTTGATAACTTCTCCCACCTGGAAAAGTTTTCAGAATTTGCAAAATAACTCAAGGATATTATTATGTATATCAGTTGCTAGGGAAACATGGCCTTGCCCCCTAGTTGCCCTTAACTGTGTCTCCCTGGTCTTGCGTCTCTTCCCTTCCCTAGTTAACAACTGCTTGAATCTGTCCATTGGAACTCAGGGAAGGTCATGGAGGCTGAATGAGGGCTGTTTCCTATAATCAAAGAAATGGGGGACACAAAAAGTCTTTGCACCTAGGAGCCCCATGGAGCCTAGCTTTATATCAATAGGTCATCATCTCTTCTGCTCTCATGGTTCCCTATCAGCAAATGGAACCAAGTGCTGAGAAAGGGGAGCTGGTCTCCAGCCTTGGGCTTGCTACTGACCCTCATCTCTTCCACCCAGGCTGCATCCTGGACTCAGCCTCATGTGTATGTATTTGGGACAATTTCTTCCAGTCCCTACATCCAAACTCTGTCTATAGCCACTCCACTGCAAGCGGCTGCCTCTTTGTGCCTGCTCTCTGGCCTAAAGATGTGCACACTGGTGGCATCACAACCAACCTTTCAAAGTGATGCTGAAAGCCCAGCTTGTCTGTACACTGGTGCCGAATCTAATCTTGGCGACAGAGTTTTGGGTGAAGTAGAAAATAATTAACTTTATTACTTTGCCAGGCAAAGGAGGCTACAGTGGGTTAATGCCCTTAAAACTGTGTGTCCCAACTTGGAAAAGATAGTGAGAAATTTTATAATAATTGTTCGAAGAGAGCATGATCAATTTGTGGACGTTCTTCTGATGGATTGGTGGTGAGGTAGGTAGGAATCAGCATCATCAACCTTCAGGTCCAACTGGTACATGCTTGTGGATAGCATACCATCATTTGATAACTTCTCCCACCTGGAAAAGTTTTCAGAATTTGCAAAATAACTCAAGGATATTATTATGTATATCAGTTGCTAGGGAAACATGGCCTTGCCCTCTAGTTGCCCTTAACTGTGTCTCCCTGGTCTTGCGTCTCTTCCCTTCCCTAGTTAACAACTGCTTGAATCTGTCCATTGGAACTCAGGGAAGGTCATGGAGGCTGAATGAGGGCTGTTTCCTATAATCAAAGAAATGGGGGACACAAAAAGTCTTTGCACCTAGGAGCCCCATGGAGCCTAGCTTTATATCAATAGGTCATCATCTCTTCTGCTCTCATGGTTCCCTATCAGCAAATGGAACCACTATCTAGACAGCTGCCCCAGAGGAACCTGAATCAGTCTGGACTCTTCCTTCCTTATCTTCCACAGCCAATCAGACACCAGGACCTTTGGATTTGTACTTCACAATTAGCTCTCAAATCAGTGTCTGCCCACTTGACCTTTGCCGTAGTTCAAGGTTTATCTCTCACTTGGCTTCAGACAATAGCTTCCAAGCACCTGCTTGGCCTCCCACATCTCCAAATGCCACTCCCTCTCCCTCCCACTAATTTCTTCTCCAAACTTTGCCCATAAGCTCACTTTGGAAAATTAAGAGAGAAGGATAATGTTTATTGTATGGCCCCTAGGTGCCAGGCTCTGAACCAGCAGTTTTACAGTCGTGTCTGACTCTTTGCGACCCCAGGGACTGTAGCCCACCTGGCTCCTCTGTCCATGAGATTTCCCAGGCGAGAATACTGGAGTGGGTTGCCATCTCCTCCTCCAGGGGATCTTCCTGGCCCAGGGATGGAACCTACATCTCCCGGGTCTCCCGCACTGGCAGGCAGATTCTTCACTGCTGAACCATTCGGAAAGTTTTTTACATACACAGCCTCATTCCATTTCATAACAACTCTGTTTTATCGATGTGACCACTGAGGCTTAGAGTTTAAGCTATTTTTTTCAAAGTCACACAGCTGATCAGCAGGAGAAATAGAATCTGAATCCAAGTTTTTCTTCTTTCTTTTTTTTTGAATCCAAGTTTTTCTGACTCTAATTACCAAGTTGTTTTTTTTCCCCTGTAATTCTATATTGTCTCTGATTTATCATTAAGGGGAAAAAAATGAGATCATAGCATTCTTAGGCTTAAAATTCCTTGAAGGCGTCCTACCACATGACAACTGATGTCTTTCATAATTTGGCTCTGTTTATCCAGTGGTATCACCTCCCCCTCCTTACTTGCTGTCTTCTCTCCTATATGCTGTGTGAGCTCTATACTGTGTGCATACCTATATCTTTGAATTAATTGTACTTAATATTATTATAGTTGTTTTTGTATCTCTATAATCCCAGGCCCTTCTTTTAGCCTGACCCACCAGGTGGGCCAGTGTCAGAGGAACACCAGCAGGGGGCAGGGCGAGCCTTGGCTTGGTCTGCATTTTCTGCTCCTGAGGGCCCTCTGGTTCACCCCATGGATGGCTCACAGAACCTCTGCAGTAGATACTAGGAGTGTGGCCCAGATCCCCACTTTAGAATCATGGCACTTATTGAAACTGAGTGGGACCCTTTGGGATCCTCCCAGGTACAAATCCTTTTTGTGTCCCAAGTTTCTTATCTGGAGGAAAAAGGCTTCAGCTTCCTAGACCTTCCCTGAGTACCAAAGGGCAGATTCAAACAGTTACTAATCAGGGAGGAGAGAGAATGCAGAAACAGAGGAGGAGCAGTCCAGAAAAGCAGGGTCCTGATTCCTCCTCAAGGGATATCAGTTCAGTTCAGTTCAGTTCAGTGTGCTCAGACGGTAAAGCGTCTGCCTGCAAGGTGGGAGGCCCGGGTTCGATTCCTGGGTCGGGAAGATCCCCTGGAGAAGGAAATGGCAATCCACTCCAGCACTCTTGCCTGGAAAATCCCACTGATGGAGGAGCCTGATAGGCTACAGTCCATGGGGTCGCAAAGAGTCGGACATGACTGAGTGACTTCATTTTCAGTTCAGTTGTTCAGTCGTGTCCAACTCTTAGCGACCCCATGGACTGCGGCACTCCAGGCCTCCCTGTCCATCACCAACTCCTCGAGTTTACTCAAACTCATGTCCATTGAGTCAGTGATGCCATCCAACCATCTCATCCTCTGTCATCCCCTTCTCTTGCCTTCAATCTTTCCCAGCATCAGGGTCTTTTCAAATGAGTCAGTTCTTTGCATCAAGTGGCCAAAGTATTGGAGTTTCAGCTTCAGCATCAGTCCTTCCAATGAATATTCAGGACTGATTTCCTTTAGGATGGACTGATTGGATCTCCTTGCAGTCCAAGGGACTTCTCCAACACCACAGTTCAAAAGCATCAATTCTTCTGCACTCAGCCTTTTTTATAGTCCAACTCTCACATGCATATATGACTACTGGAAAAACCATAGCTTTGACTAGCCAGACCTTTGTTGGCAAAGTAATGTCTCTGCTTTCCAATATACTGTCTAGGTTGGTCATAACTTTTCTTCCAAGGAGCAAGCGTCTTTTAATTTCATGGCTGCAGTCACCATCTGCAGTGATTTGGGAGCCCCTCAAAATAAAGTCTCTCACTGTTTCCACTGTTTCCCCCTCTATTTCCCATGAAGTGATGGAATCAGATGCAATGATCTTAGTTTTCTGAATGTTGAGCTTTAAGCCAACTTTTTCACTCTCCTCTTTCACTTTCATCAAGAGGCTTTTTAGTTCTTCTTCACTTTCTGCCATAAGGGTGGTATCATCTGCATATCTGAGGTTATTGATATTTGTCCCTGCAGTCTTGATTCCAGCTTGTGCTTCATCCAGCTCAGCGTTTCTCATGATGTACTCTGCATAGAAGTTAAATAAGCAGGGTGACAATATACAGCCTTGATGTACTCCTTTCCCATTTGGAACCAGTCTGTTGTTCCATGTCCAGTTGTAACTGTTGCTTCCTGAGCTGCATACAGATTCTCAAGAGGCAGGTCAGGCAGTCTGGTATTCCCATCTCTTTAAGAATTTCCCACAGTTTGTTGCGATCCACACAGTCAAAGGCTTTGGCATAGTCAACTCAACAACACAAGCAAACAACCTCAAGGGATATACATAAAAATATCTGAGTTCTTTTGCAGCAACTGAGGCCCCCACCCAGGTTGTTATTCAGTTGCTAAGGCATGTCAACTCTTTGTGATCCCATAAACTGCAGCAGGCAGGCTTCCCTGTCCTTCATTATCTCCCTAAGTTTGTCCACCCAGGTGGAGAACAGTAACTTCAGGCTGAGCACAAGATCCCTGGAACACAGCCCTGTTACCTCACCAGCAAGCAGTCAGAAGAAAAAATTCACACACCCTAAAGCCCCTACCCCAGATTTTGTCTATACAATCTTCTTCCATAAACCCACTGGGGATTCTGAGCACGAGCCACACTTTCTCCTTGCTTGGCCCTGCAGCAAACCTTTCTCTGCTCCAAACTCCCACGTTTCGGTTGGGCCTCACGTGCTTCATGGGGTATGCAAACTTGCATTTAGTAACAGGTGCAGGGTGTGACCAGCCTTGTCTTACTCTGCATTTTCTGCTCCCCAGGGCTCTCTGGGTCTCCCCTTGGATGTCTCACAGATCCCCTGTGGTGGGTGCTGTGGCATGCTGCCCCGATCCTTCAGGATCCTGTCCCAGATGCTGAGTGTTGGGTGCTGATAGTGAAGAGCTGAGCACTTCCCTGGGCACCACCTATGGCTGAAGGGAGCTGTCTTGCCAAATGTGCATGCCTCTTTCCTGGGGCAGCCTGTGTCCAATGACTGATTGGTTCGGAGGTCCAGAGTCCCAGCCCTTTTCTCTCAATTGAGGACACTCTGAAGTTTCATCCTAGCTCCAGAGCTCCTATAGGGTCAGCTGAAGCCTCTGTTTCAGCCATAATGCTCTTCAACTCTTCTCTCTATCCAATGCTGCTTCCCTCACAGACTCTGAAAATCCTCCCATCAAACCACCTGTACACAAGTTTCCATCTCAGAGTTATTATTTTTTTTCCAGCTTAAGATATCCCCCCAACTCAACTTGGATACTGCATTAACCCCCTATCAGACTCTTGATTCCATTTTGGCCATCCTTCACAGTAGATCTGAAGTGATCTTTTCAAACACAACCTGATCATTCCACATCCTTGCTGAAAATCCTTTAGTAGCTTCTCATTGTTCTTAAGGGCTTCCCCAGTGGCTCAGAGGTAAAGAATCCACCTGCAATGCAGGAGCCGCAGGAGACGTGAGTTCGATCCCTAGGTTGGGAAGATCCCCTGCAGGAGGAAATGGCAACCCACTACAGTATTCTCGCCTGGAGAATCCTATGAACAGAGGAGCCTGGTGGGCTATAGTTCATAGGGTCGCAAAGAGTTGGACACAACTGAAGCGACTCAGCACGTTCTTTTTAAAGTTCATGTACTAAACTTGGCCTACAAGTCTCTGCATGATCCAGCCCCACCCTTACCTATCTCCATTCTTCCCACTTTGCTGGGTTTTTGCTTTTTGGCAACAGTGTTTTTGTTTTTCAGTTTCATGCTTTTTTTTTTTTTTTTCAGTTTCATGCATGTGTCTACCTCTTCCCTGCCCAGAGCCCTTGCATTGATTATTCCTGTGACTTGGAATCCCCATCTTCTCCACCCCTCCAGACACAGTCCTTTTTACTGCCCTGACTAGTCTCAGTTTAATGTGCCTTCCTTAAGCTAGTTGTTGCTGTAATGCCACTGCCTCCCCTGCCCCCACATTAGATTAGGTTCCCATGAAATAAAGTTTCATAGGTCCCTGCCCTTCTCTTGCACAGCACCCATCTTCATATAATGCATTATTTTTACGTAGGCCCATCCCTAACTAGAGGCTCTAAGTATTTGAAATATATGACTTAAACAAGCTAACAACTATTAAACAAAATATATTCTATTCTTCTACCTTGACAAATACACACACAATGGTCTGGAATTTGGTTCAAATTTGAATTCAAATTTGGATTTTGTTTGGAATTCTCAGGATTCCACAGCAGAATGTGGTATTGTGGGGGAAGGCATCTCTTTGGATCCACTTCTTTTCCCACCTCTGACACCATCTTCTACCACAAGGGGACTCCTTTGCATCATGTGGACCTTCCTGTCTACACAGCCCAATTCTGTCCACAGTCTCCTGCCAACAGCCACTACTTGGCCACCCCCTGGGTCTAGGGATGTGTATGTGAGTAGTGTGATCTACCCTTGGGAGGGCAAACCCAGGAAAGAGGTCCATGTGGGCCCTAGAAATGGGCTTGGGGCCCTTTGCACAGAGAATTCCTAAGTATGTGGAGTATAGTCTGGAAGATGCTTGGGGTATGGGCAGGGGAGGCCTGGACTCCTCACTGCAAGGGACATAGCCAGAAGATGGCCAGAGAGAAGCCTTCCAAAACACAGGGCCCAGGGCAGGGGCTATTCCTACCTGGGCCCAAGGGCAATAAACTCACATTTCCCTGGTTCATCAGTCTGTAAGCTGCACAAAGACGGGGCTGCAGATGGTCTGATTTACTGAGGCTCCCTAGTGCCCAGCACATTGTTTGGTGCAGAGTAGGTGTTTAAGCAATATTTGTCAAATGAATGAATGTACGAGAGGTAAACCAAGAAGAGGTCTGAGGATTTGGATCCATTACTGATGATCTAGATTGTACAGGTTGTACAGGACTGCAAAAATGGGGGTGCAGGACAGAAGAGATAGGAAGGGAACCCCAGATCACAGCTCTGTCTCCCTTCCTCTCCTTCCTCTTGGCTCCCTACCCCACTCCTCCAGGACCTTTGCCTGCCTGGCCTCTCTCCGCGTGGTCTAGCGTCCCTGTGTCTGTATCTTTTTACCTTTAGTTCCTTTGTCCACTGCTCTTTTTCTGTGGCCTGACCATCTATTTGTCTGTTATGTATTTGTTTCTAGTTCTTGGTTGCCAGCCTTACCTTCCTCTCTCCCTTCTTCTGCCACTTTTTACTCTTCTAGCCCCTTGTTCCCATCACCTCTTACTCCCTCTTGATCCCCTCTTGGAAACTTTCTTCTCTCTTTTAGTTCCGCTTGGCCCTTCGCCCATCTCTGCTTTGTACCCATGTTCCTCTGTCTCCTTCAATCCAGATTGCTGGGGAGCCCCCGACTTGTTCTGTCCTCTTGCCCAAGTCTATACTTACTGCCTCCTTAGCTAAGTCTTCCTGCCTCCCTTCCTCTGTTTTGTCCTTCCCGAGTCCACCTGGTTTCATCTTTCTCATCCCCATTTCCCTGTCCCTGCTTGTCCTTGAGCCAGACAGTCTCAGCATGGGTCCCCCTCCTGCCAAGAAAACCCATGAAGCACCTTGTGGGTCCTCACTGGCTACTGCAGGTTCTTCTCTCTGTGCCCTTAGTCCTTTCCCCTGGCTCAGCCCTCAGCCCCCAGACTCCTTTCCCTGGTCAGTGGCGCCTGGTCTGAGCCCCGAGCGGCTCAACTTGCCTGAGCTTGTTTAGTCTGACTCCTTTAGCCCGTTAGAGGCTTAGCCCTCCCACCTCTCCTCTGAGCGCTCCAGTAAACAAGAGGATCAGTGCAGACCTGACAGCTGCTGGGGGGCAAGTGTCTGGCTAGACCAGACCAGGCCTGTGAAAGGGGCTGCAGTCAACACTTGCTATTTCTTCTTCACCAGGGAAATTCTGAGGCCTCTTTCCTGTGGATTTACCTTAGAACCACATACCATGGACATATGTATGGGGTCCCTAGTCTCCATGGTTCCCATTCCCATTTTGTGGCCTTGTTCCCAGGCCTTGGGTTTTGTTTGTTTGTTTGTTATTCTTTTGCAAAAATAACACTAGATCCAGGCCATCACACCACTTGAATGATGGCAATGGCTTCTGCTCCATAAAATGGAGGCCAAGTGTGGAAAGACAGGTGTCCTCTGATGGAGGTGTTTTTATATATGTGTAGCGACTTAGCAGCAGCAGCAGAGAGAGAGATAGGAGAGACCACCCCCATCCACCCCCCCACACACATACACACAGGCCCCAAAGAAAGCTGAGTTGACTACAGGTATTCTGTAGACCAGGGGTTCTACTTTAGTGTTCATCAAAATAACCTGGAGGACTTATAAAAACACAGAGTTTTGGGGTCCCATCCCCAAAGTGTCTGATTTAGTAGGTTTGAGGTGATTCCAGAGAACTTGCATTTTTTAACAAGTTCCCAGATGGTGCTGCTGATCTGGGGGCCCCAGTCTGAGAACCGCTGTCTTAGATCATCTGAATCCATCAGCTCTTCACCTAACTCCAAAGGCTGGGACTCAGTTAATTTTTATAATTGATGATCCTTGGGGCTGATGGACACCCAGGTGTCTCTTTGGGTGGGGAGACAAGACCTGTTAACCCCATGGGAGTGTTTGGATGTCCTTAGAAAGTAGAGAATAGCCTTTAACTCCTGAAGTTCTATTCTAGTACAGACTCTATTTAAACAGCTTCAGACAGGTTTAAACATCTCCTTGGCTAATACCTAGTATCCCTGTTCCAACTTCTACTCGGGGATGATAGCTCTAAGAGGTGTTAGGGGATTAGGCTGAAAATGTAGGTCACCCCCCAGCCATCTGGGAACCAGGAGGAGTGAGAGAGGAAGAGAGAGGCTCAGAGACACACACAAGGAAAAGGTGAGGGGAAGCAGAGGGCAAATGAGGGCAGTTTCAAAAGTGCCTTGGATGGATTGGTGGTGATTGGATTTCAGTGTCCTGAGGTGGCCTGGAAGGAAAGAAGGAGCAGGGTTCCTCATTTCCCCTCTGCTCCTGCTCCCAAGCTGCCTGTCCTGGGGCTGGGTCCACAGCAATGAGAGAGATTGAGAATAGATTAGGTAGGTCTTGGAGGGTTGTTTATCTTTCTGATGCCATAACTGTGAGGGGCATGAGGTCGGAGTGAGGTAGGCGGCAGAAATGTAAGGATTTCTGAAAACAGGAAACAGATTCAACAGGCCAGGTGAGAGTGGGCTTGGGAGAATTTGCACTCCCCTAAAACACCCACAAGGCATGGCTAAGCCTTGGAGGCCAAGGGTGCTGGAAGCTTGTCTGGCCCTCTTTTCCAGTCCCAGGCTTTCAGTCACCAAGGGCTGAGGGTTGTGTCAGCATGAGGGTGCCGATGGGGGCCAACGTGGCACTCTGTACTGGGGAACGGGGAACAGTGAGTAGGACCATCTGTGATATGCTTTGCTGGGGAAGATGCCCCCTTCCCTTCGTTGAGACCAGGCAGACTTGTCCTCTCATTTCCTGCAACCTCCCAGGTCAATGAGATATGCAAATGATCGCCTCACCTGATTGGCTGGAGGCCTGAGAACCATGGATGACCTAAGAGAGCTGGCCCTTTAAGAGTGCCCAGTGGGCTCTGTGCCCACAGCCCCTTGTTCTGAGCCAGGCCCTGCTCAATGGGGCCTCCATTCTCTGGGGAAGCTGTGCCTGTCTGGCTCTGACATTTGACCAATCATCTCTGCTACTCCTAAAGTGAGTATGTTTGAGGCCTCCCTGGGTGCCAGGCCTCTCACCTAAAGCCCCCTCCTCCAACACCTGCTATCGGCTTTTTGTTGGGCTTTTTGTTTTCTGTTTTCAGGAATCTTCACATTTCTGCCCCCTGCTCTACTTCCACCTCAACTGGCTTTAAGTCCCTCACTGCTATCACATCAGAAAGAAAAACAGCCCTCCTCACTTATCTTTTCATCCAACTCTGTCTGGACACCTCTCTCTGTCTCACCTTCTCTCTGTCAAAGATCAATTCCTTCAATGTGTGTTTTTGTTCCCATCCTCTCTACCCTTCAAGGGTGAGGAGCTCAATAGATATGGCAACACCTGGGACAAGAAGAGAGAGAGGCCTTGTACTTCCTCCTGCCTCTCTGGGCAGAACCTGGGGGCCTGAGATGTGGTTGGAAAGCAGCTACCTAGGTTTGAGTCATGAAGATGGAGCCAAACTCTAAACCCTGGGGCTAAGTGTGTGTGTTAGTTGCTCAGTCGTGTCCGACTCTACAACCTCATGGCTACTCTGTCCATAGAATTCTCCAGGCAAGAATACTGGAGTGGATTGCCATTCTCTTCTCCAGAGGATCTTCCTGACCCAGGGACTGAACCCTGGTCTCCTGCATTGCAGGCAGATTCTTTATTGTTTGAGCTACAGGGAAGTCCCTGCCTTGTCCCTCCTGGGGCTGTTAGAACTGGGAGTTGGGCTCAAGCTTGGGACTTCCAGGCTGGGAAGTCTCTCCAAGGTCACCTAGCCAGAGGTGCCTCAGGTGGGCACATGCTCTGTGGCTGATAACAGAGAGGAGGGTTCCTGGGTGACACAAGTTTGGGGTTCAACCCTGTTGAAGTTGAGCAGATGGCTTACTGAAGGACTTCTCAGATGACTATGTTGCTTGTGCTCTGTGAACCTGCAAGAGGTGAGGATTGGAGGTAGCATTTCTCAAACTGATCTGAGCATAGACCCCCTCCTTGGCGATTTCTACTTCATGTTTTCCAGAACACTCTTTGAGAATTGTTAAAGTCTACCTTCCTTGAACAGAAGGGGAAACTGGGGTCAGAAGGGGAAGGTGACCTGTTCACATGTCTTAGGTCCTGGATGGAAGGAGGAAAACTAATCTCGGTTGGTTTTCCTTGGAGAGATTGGCCTTGAGGAAAGATGGTCACCACTCTGTCCTGATCTTTTTAGAATTGATTCTGGGACCTTTTTTCCTTAAAGGGTCTCTTGCTCCTTGATTAATCCATAGAATGAATGTGTACTGAGGGTCTTCTACGTGCAAGGCGTTGGCCTGGGTGTTCTGAGAGAGAGAGGTGTTACAGCATGTGATCCAGCTATATTAAAATCCACAGCATATGTGCCTTGCCATTGCCCTAAAATATACACATTCTCTGTCACAGTTAATTAAGCAACATTTTTTTAATTGCTTGGAAATGAAATGATGCCTCTTGAGATGACAGAGACGTTCAGCATGTCCCAGCACTAGAGTTGGGAGTGATGCCATATTCTTCTTGTTTTTCATAGATCCCAGAGGCACCAGCAGGCTGGAGGCCGTGCTATCCCCTTTCTCATTTAGGCTTTAAGCGGCTTGGCCCCTGGTCAGGAGCCCCTGCCACCTAAGAAGTTGTGTCTCAGCCTGGAGGCGACTATGCAGGGAACAGACTGTGCCATCACCCCAGCTCTCCAGAATTCTGTCTCCATGGCACTTGGGCTTTGGGGGAGGAGACTGGCAGGAAGTCTCCAGGTGCTCAGAACCTGTCCTCTTCTTTGCAGGTGCGCCCCTCCTAATCCAGCCCCAGAATGGCACTGCCTCCCAGTCCCCTGGCCATGGAATATGTCAATGACTTTGACTTGATGAAGTTTGAGGTAAAGCGGGAACCCTCAGAGGGGCGATCTGGCCCCTCGACAGCCTCTCTGGGCTCCACACCCTACAGCTCAGTGCCTCCTTCACCCACCTTCAGTGAGCCAGGCATGGTGGGGGCCACCGAGGGCACCCGGCCAGGCCTGGAGGAGCTGTACTGGCTGGCCACCCTGCAGCAGCAGCTGGGGGCTGGGGAGGTGCTGGGGCTAAGTCCTGAGGAGGCTGTGGAGCTGCTGCAGGGTCAGAGCCCAGTCCCTGTTGAAGGGCCCCATGCCTACTACCCAGGGAGTCCAGAGGAGACAGGAGCCCAGCATGCCCAGGTGAGTGGTCAGTGAGAGGGCTGGACGGGGGTGCAGGGTGAGAAGGGAGGCCAACCCAGAGAGGAAGGAGAGTCCCTGGAGAGGCTTACCAGTTTGGGAAAGGAACAAAGGACAGGAGAAGGGAAGTACCTTTAGAAGATATCAGATAAAGAAAACCATTGTTCTGCGCCCCCCCGCACCCCCCAATAGAGAGGAATGAGTGGGCTCAACCAGGAGGAAGAGGGAGAAGACAAGGTTAGAAGAGGACCAAGTGAAAGGGGAGAGTTGAGAGTTAAAGGGCATCAGGAATGATTGATTACGGGCAGGTATATAGATACCGAGTTTGTGGAAACCAGGAAACGGTTGTGCGTGGAATGGAGTGGAGTTGAGACTGTAGGAACCAGAATGAAGTTGGCCTTTTTAAGACTTCGTGCTTCCCCAGGCCCCAATCTTCTCAGGAAGGATTGGGACTCATCCTATTAATCATAGACAGATGGGGGCGTTGAGGGCATTAAGACATAATCCAAATCCTTTGAGGGTCACAGGGTTGAGGAGCGAGGTGTGTTGGAGGACAGGGGAGCGAGGTGTGTTGGAGGGGCAGGGTTTATCTGCCCTGGGACACACATAGGCCAGGAGCCCCGCTCAAGACCGCGTAAAGGCAAGGGCGGTGTGGGGTTCGGGCGCCCTACTGGCTTGCCCGAAGGTGGGGTGGGAAACGCGGGGACCACCCAAAGGGGTCGAAGACCCTTGGTGATGGTGGAGGGCAGTGGAGAGCGTGTTGGGACCTGGAACAGGATCTAGGCTGCAGAATAGATTCAGGGGAAGGCGCATGTTCAGGTAAAGTTGGGAACCAGGGGCAGGGCCCGGTGGGCGGGGCCACCGGAGCGTGGAGCCAGGCGGGAGCCTGTGCTCACCCGCGCCCCGCCGGTTCTCTCTGCAGCTGGCGGAGCGGTTTTCCGACGCGGCCCTGGTGTCGATGTCTGTGCGGGAGCTAAACCGACAGCTGCGGGGCTGCGGGCGCGACGAGGCGCTGCGGCTGAAGCAGAGGCGCCGCACGCTGAAGAACCGCGGGTACGCGCAGGCCTGTCGCTCCAAGCGACTGCAACAGCGGCGGGGGCTGGAGGCGGAGCGCGCCCGCCTGGCCACCCAGCTGGACGCGTTGCGGGCCGAAGTGGCCCGCCTGGCTAGGGAACGCGACCTCTACAAGGCTCGCTGTGAACTGCTGGCCCCGAGTGGCCTGGGGCCAGAGGCCACGCCCACCTCTTCCTCTGAGCCGCTGGCCACCGAGTGGTGGAGTAGGTGGGCGGGCGGTGTGCACCACCCCGGAGGCGCCTGTACCATTCACTAGATGGTTACTGAACGCCTTCTGGTGCCAGACACTCCTTTGGATGACCACACAAGTATCCCCAAACTTCCTGGACCCTCATGGCATGCTCTGAGGTTAGATGCTGGTCATTTCCTGGGAGAGGGGTCCCCTTCCCTCACGCAGGACGTGCACAGAAACCCTTCACTTTCTGCCCCACTCTATAGGACCGGGTCACTGAAATCTGCGGGGGTCAGTGCCAGGCATTGTGTAGGGGGCGGGCCGCAAGGAGGTGTGGATGACGCACAGTGAATGGGAGGTGAGGGAGTCCTGCTGCTCCCAGATCAGTTTAGATTTTAATTCAAGGCTTTCAACCTGTAGTGCAGTAAGGTGGTAATTAGCAATGAGGCTATGTTTTCATTCCAGGGCTTGTAACCTCCCCATTTTAGGACAACTGCGTTTTCAAGATTTCAATTCCCATTATCAAGACAGACCAGAAACTTGATTCAAGAGGCTTTTGTCCTAGCTAACCCCATGGCCTCCAAGGTCTAGAGCCGCAAAGGCCAGAGGAGCTCCAGGGATGGTAGGTGTGGGCTGGGAGAGGACCCTGAGCAGGAGTCTGAAACCTGGGTGCTGGTCTCAGCTCTGCCACAGGATACCTCTGGCACCTTGAGCAAATCACTGGCTCCCTGGGTTTTGATGACCTCATCTAATGCTCACTTGATTGGATGACTTCTGACACCTTTCCAGTTCTGGCCTCTCTGTAGTGTGGAAGCCCCCGGGGTCTCCCCGAGAATCCCTCAACTCAGCCTCATTAAAGGGACTTCCTGCCCCGTTCCAGCTTCCTGACTGCAGCCTAGGCCCTGGATGAGACCATGCACTGGTTCTGGGTTGCTCCCTCCATGCTGCCTTGGCCTCCAGACCTGCATAGGTTGCCCCTGCTCCCTTCTGCCTCTCTGAGGGCTGAGGTGAGACTTTCCCCAGCCTGTCAAGGAGCTGAAAGAATGCAGCTTTTGTGAATTGAACTTGAAGTCTAGGCACAACCGTATGCTATTGGCTAGATGTTCTTGCAATTTAAAAAGTGTTTATTCTATGTCCTTGCTCCAGGCCTATGTAAGTGTGTGTGTGCATATGTGTGTGTGAGAGAATGAGAGAGATACAAAGTGTGGTGTGGGGGAAGAGATTGGATAGCCCCCACCAGGGCTGAGTGGAGCATCACAGTTCTAAGGCCCAATTGAAATGGGGGTGGGGGGCGGGGATTGGGCCAGATGGAACCTTGCGCTCCCACCTCCACTGCATGAAAACCCAAGAACGGTAGTGACCCAGCCAGGCCTGCCTGAGGCTATCCTGATGGCTCATAGTTGCCATGGTAACCCAGCCCCTGAGTTCAGCAGCCTACAGAGAGTGGGCGGGGCTCTGGGCAGAGGAGAGGCATTGGACTGGGAGCAGTTACCTTAGCAGCAGTGGTAGGTCCTCTAAGGGACATATAATAAATGGAGAGAAGCAGTTGGGTGTGGGGGAAGAAGCTCCCATATGTCTCTCTTCCTTTCTGCCCCCTCTACTCGCCCCCTCCCCAGCTGTCTCTTCTCATCCCTGTTCTTGTTCCCTCCTCCCATCCTCTAGTTCTAGCCCAGCTCATCCCTCCTCCACTCAGGAGCCTGTGATAAGAGTCCTCTCCTCCATCTCCACCAGAATTTTCTTTCTCTTCTCATTTCCCACCACTGACCACTGGTCACCCTCTTGGGCTCTGTCTTCTCTATGAGTGGCTCATGGCACCTTGAGCACCTCCTCCTCCATCCCCTTCCACTGGCATCCTTGAAGGGAGAAGCTGGCACAGGGAGGGTCCTTCTAGGAGCCCAGCTCTTCTCCCGTCACTCTGGCTATCCCCTGGATCCTCACGTGTTCTCTACAGCTGTGATCTAGACCCACCACCATTCTTGCCCGCCTTCTTTAACTGGTTGAGGCCCTCCACGACACACGTAAGGGTAGAGACGCCCATCCATAGGCATCTACTCCCATACACACAACTGGGCCATGTTTACACACCCTGGGGTCACAAGTGGGTCACGTGGGTACACCGCAAATGGAAGTTGCACGTTTATGATTAAGTGTGGGCCCTTTATTCATATGGGCCCAGACTCAAGTTCTAGGCCTATTAGTTCTTCTTTGACCATAGGTAAGCTTCAGTCAAGCCTCATTTGCTTTGTCAGGAAAATGGGGAAGATAATGGTAACTACCTAGTGCGAGTGAACAGATTTAAAGCACTAAACACAAAGCTTCATATGTGCTAAATGGCAATGTTTTTTGTCCATATTATAAAGAGTACACAGGGAATTCCCTGGCAGTTCAGTGGTTAGGACTCAGAGCTTCCACTGTGGGGGTCTGGGTTAATCTCTGTAACTAAGATCCCACAAACCTCGAGGGCACAACAACAACAAAAAATGTACACAGCTGGACTTCTGAACCACTAGAGGCCTATGCAGTTCATGAACACACACACACACACATTCATGCACCAGGAAAATCAGGCTGCGCAGACCTTAGATACCCTCTCTGTATTCATAATTCACTAGCAGACCTGCTTCCCTCCTTCAGTCCTCTACTCCCCCTTCACAGCCCGCCCCACAGCTGTGTGGGGGCTGGAGTTCAGCCCTTGGGGGGCTCAGCTAGGATTCTCTGGAGACAGCTTAAGAGGGCATCAACTTGCCCCCTTGACAGCCCCTTATTACCCTTCCATGTCTGGTAATTAACCACCACGGAGCCTGGGCTACCACCCCACCCCACCCCCACAATCCGCCCCAAGGTTGGGAGGTGAGGGTAGGCACTCCTCAGATCTCACTGACACATAGTTGGGGTGAAACTGCAGGTACCAGACTGCCTGGGGATCTCTGGCTCAGAGTTCAAAAGGTGCTGGTCCCCATTTCTTAATGGTGTGTGTAGGGTGCTATGGACGCCCAATGGGCATCTGACACATGATGGGTACAGGCTGAGGTGCTAGGAGTGCTTCCCTTTATTAATGGCCAGAAAGTCAGGATCACTGAAGAAAATCACTGAGGGGACATGAGGCTGAGGGTTCTGGGGCCTGAAGAGATGGGGTGGGGCTCACCACTCACTTCCGGCACCCAGAGGGCACACCTGGTCCAAGAGGGAGAGGCATGGTCTCTTGAGTCACAAGGGTCAGAACAGGCACCTGGGGAGAGAGGGATAGTCATAAGCACCCTCTCCTACACCACACACCCCGCCCAGATGGACTCCACCAAGCCCCACCCTCCAGTGTCCCAGGACTCACTGAAAGACTGAGGGAGTGTCCGTCAGGTTGTCGGCAGTCATGGGCTAGGGCTGGGGGTCGTGGCTGGCGTGGAGGGCCTGGGAGCCCCGGGGCTGATGCCCTGGCTGGCGTAGTACTCCACCACCTGCCGGGGCACCTCGGCCAGGACACACTTTGCTAGCGCAGAGGGTGAGGCCTGGGTCGGGGTTGGGGTGGGAAGTGGTTAGGGGAGGTAGAGTGAAGGAAGGCGGGGCTCAGGTGGGGGCGGAGCTTCGGGTGGCCATCTGGATTCCCGCGTCTTTCGTGGGACATCAATCAGGTGGGAGAATGGGTCAGATCTGGAGGGCAGGAGGAGCTGAGGAGCCCTTCAGCCGGGAGGGGGCTCCGGGCACTCACATCCTTGAAGTCCCGGAACGGCACGAACTGGACGATGTCGCGAGCCGCGGGCACCCCTCGGGGGCAACGCAAGGTACCATCGTCTCCATCCAGGAGCCTCATGTCAGAGAAATCGGCATTGCCCACGCCCACGATGATGATGGACATGGGCAGGCGGGAGGCGCGCACGATGGCAGTGCGGGTCTCAGCCATGTCGCTCACCACACCGTCCGTGAGCACCAGCAGCACCGAGTACTTCTGAGGACAGACAGAGTGGGGGAACGGTCAGCTCTGCGGCCTTGGCGCCCACCCGCCACCCCCGGCTCCACCCCCAGGACACCTAACCGTGGCTTGGCCAGTGCTCTGCTCCCGCTGAGCTGGCCCCGCCACGCGGTTGATGATGGGGGCCACGTTGGTGGGGCCATAGAGCTGGATCTGGGGCAGGCAACGGCGGTAGGAGGCAATGACCCCTGAGATCTCTGTGGCAAAGAGGTGAGAGGGCAGAGATTAGCAGGGAGCTCTTCCAGACTCCCTAAAGTAAGGAGGCACTTCCTTGTCTCAGGACTGCCCTGCCACCATGATCCTCACTAAGCAGGAGAGTTGGGTGGGCAGATATCTGGTCAGGGGCTGAAAGTCTTACCAAATGCAGGCAGACACTGGAAGCATGAAGGGGCAGGGAGCTGGGCCCATGGGAATGGACTCTGTGCTCCTGCATGGGGTGCACAGGAGTGGGCAGCAAGCTGTATGAAGGGAGGCAGGGCTGGTGGGAATCTCCTCTCTTACCTTCACATTCAGGATTTTCCGGGTCAAAGTTGATAGCAAAGTCATGGGACACCTGTGAGGGGAAGGTGAGGCCAGCCAGCGGATGTTTTTCCTTCCTGTCTGAGTCTCCCAGCATCTCCTCTCCTACCCTCGCCCAGCCTACCTCGAAGTTGGGTGGGATGCGAGCTCCAAAGCCAAACGCTGGGAACCGCTTGTCACTGGGGAGAAGAAAAGGCTATGGGGGCCCATCGGGCAAGGCATCCCTGCCCATCCCCCACGCCACCTCCTGCTACCTGTCATAGTCCTGGCAGATGCCTCCCACTGCACGCAGAGCCTGCAGGTAGTGGTTGGGCTGGCGGGGGCTCAGGCAGTGCAGGGACTGGCTGCTCCTTGGGTCCCCATTGGAGGCCGTGAAGTCGATTGCCACCTGGTGGAGATGGGGAGAGGATATGCCACATCCATGAGAGCCACCAGGGAGGCTAGGCCAGAGCTGGGGTCTGTAGGGAGGACTAAGGTGAATCTGAGCAAGCCCCCAGGTAGCCTCATCTTGGATTCGGGCGAGGGGAACAAGCTGACCACGCTAAGGCTAATTAGAGGTCCAAGTGAGGGCAGTGTGGATTCTGGGCTCCTCTGTTCACTAGGGCCTGGCCCCTCCCCCTTGGCTGCGTCCCCGCCCCCAGGCCTTTACCGTGAAGCTGATCTGGCAGCCCCCCATGATGTAATCCAGGAAGGTGTGCACCTTCTCCACCTGGTGGGGAGAGGGCAGATAAGGTGGAATGCTGGTCCCTTGAGGAGGGAGCTGGGTGGGGCTTCTGCAGGGGAAATGGAGGGGCCAGAGTTTTTGAGGTTGAAGTTGGTGGTGGATAGGACGAGGGTTCTCAGTTCCCAGGAGCAGGGAGATGCTCTTTGTAATGAGGGCAAGGCTGAATCTGAGGTTGCCATGGGGGTTGTAGGGGGTGGGAAAGGGCTTGAGCTGGGCACTGGGACTTACCGTGCACTGGGCCAGCACTACGGTCCCTGAGCTCTTGTAATTCTTCTTCTTGTCCCGGTACTTGGGGTTGATACAGTCCCACTGCATCTAAACCCCACATACCCCACAAGCCCAGGGTCTCATCATGGGACCTTTCTTCCCCCTTGCAGTAGAGCCTCCCAGAGCAGAACCCTCATGGCTCAGCCCTTAGGCTGAGCCCTGAGTTTCCCACCCTCTCCACCTCCTATCGCGTGTGAGGGGCTCTTCGGCATCTCCTTTAGGATTTTCCCAGGGATCTTGGTGGGATTCTTGGGGGGGTGGGCAGTCTTTGCAGTACCTCCTGCCCAGGGTTTGCTGTTCCTTCCTGCATCTCCTGGAAGGTGCTGGTGAACTCGCCAATGAAGTCATGCTTCCCACTGGAGTCATAGTCATACACCAGAAACTGAAAATGCAAGGGGAAAGGAAGAGGGGCTGGTCAGGATCAGAGAGGCTTTGCAGTGGTTCAGTGAGGGCAGGAGGAGAGACTCAGGGAAGTAGGGCCCTAAGAGTCACTAGGCCCAAACAGATGTCCTCAACCTGTCCGGAGAAACCACTTGTGAACTTCATCCCTTGGCTCGGTCTGGTTGGGACTTGGCCTCTGATAGAAGGAACTTTGATATAGGAACACAGAGCTGTGACTGGTTCTTTATCCCACAGTGGGAAAGGGGGAGAGAGAGGGGCCTGCACCTTCCGGTGGATGGGCTCAGGTAGGGGCTGGATGCTCTACCAGGCTGCCCTTACTCGTGAGGCCTCACCTTGAGAGGCCGGTGGACATCACAGCTGCACAGCGAGTGCAGGGACAGACGGAATGGCTCCCAGCTGGGGTTCAGATTGTTCTTCACCACCTTGGAGAGGCACAGAGCGCTGGTCATCCCCGATCTAGGTTCACCCACTCTGCCTTTCCTCCTGCCTTCCCCACACCTCGGGCACCCACCTCCGTTCTCCAGACCAGCTGGTCGCTCTGGTCCCCGTTGGTCTTATAGATCTCCATGAAAGGGTCAGACTTGCTGAACAGGTCCTGGAGACACACTGAGTCTCCCAGCATCTCCTCTCCTACCCTCGCCCAGCCTACCTCGAAGTTGGGTGGGATGCGAGCTCCAAAGCCAAACGCTGGGAACCGCTTGTCACTGGGGAGAAGAAAAGGCTATGGGGGCCCATTGGGCAAGGCATCCCTGCCCATCCCCCACGCCACCTCCTGCTACCTGTCATAGTCCTGGCAGATGCCTCCCACTGCACGCAGAGCCTGCAGGTAGTGGTTGGGCTGGCGGGGGCTCAGGCAGTGCAGGGACTGGCTGCTCCTTGGGTCCCCATTGGAGGCCGTGAAGTCGATTGCCACCTGGTGGAGATGGGGAGAGGATATGCCACATCCATGAGAGCCACCAGGGAGGCTAGGCCAGAGCTGGGGTCTGTAGGGAGGACTAAGGTGAATCTGAGCAAGCCCCCAGGTAGCCTCATCTTGGATTCGGGCGAGGGGAACAAGCTGACCACGCTAAGGCTAATTAGAGGTCCAAGTGAGGGCAGTGTGGATTCTGGGCTCCTCTGTTCACTAGGGCCTGGCCCCTCCCCCTTGGCTGCGTCCCCGCCCCCAGGCCTTTACCGTGAAGCTGATCTGGCAGCCCCCCATGATGTAATCCAGGAAGGTGTGCACCTTCTCCACCTGGTGGGGAGAGGGCAGATAAGGTGGAATGCTGGTCCCTTGAGGAGGGAGCTGGGTGGGGCTTCTGCAGGGGAAATGGAGGGGCCAGAGTTTTTGAGGTTGAAGTTGGTGGTGGATAGGACGAGGGTTCTCAGTTCCCAGGAGCAGGGAGATGCTCTTTGTAATGAGGGCAAGGCTGAATCTGAGGTTGCCATGGGGGTTGTAGGGGGTGGGAAAGGGCTTGAGCTGGGCACTGGGACTTACCGTGCACTGGGCCAGCACTACGGTCCCTGAGCTCTTGTAATTCTTCTTCTTGTCCCGGTACTTGGGGTTGATACAGTCCCACTGCATCTAAACCCCACATACCCCACAAGCCCAGGGTCTCATCATGGGACCTTTCTTCCCCCTTGCAGTAGAGCCTCCCAGAGCAGAACCCTCATGGCTCAGCCCTTAGGCTGAGCCCTGAGTTTCCCACCCTCTCCACCTCCTATCGCGTGTGAGGGGCTCTTCGGCATCTCCTTTAGGATTTTCCCAGGGATCTTGGTGGGATTCTTGGGGGGGTGGGCAGTCTTTGCAGTACCTCCTGCCCAGGGTTTGCTGTTCCTTCCTGCATCTCCTGGAAGGTGCTGGTGAACTCGCCAATGAAGTCATGCTTCCCACTGGAGTCATAGTCATACACCAGAAACTGAAAATGCAAGGGGAAAGGAAGAGGGGCTGGTCAGGATCAGAGAGGCTTTGCAGTGGTTCAGTGAGGGCAGGAGGAGAGACTCAGGGAAGTAGGGCCCTAAGAGTCACTAGGCCCAAACAGATGTCCTCAACCTGTCCGGAGAAACCACTTGTGAACTTCATCCCTTGGCTCGGTCTGGTTGGGACTTGGCCTCTGATAGAAGGAACTTTGATATAGGAACACAGAGCTGTGACTGGTTCTTTATCCCACAGTGGGAAAGGGGGAGAGAGAGGGGCCTGCACCTTCCGGTGGATGGGCTCAGGTAGGGGCTGGATGCTCTACCAGGCTGCCCTTACTCGTGAGGCCTCACCTTGAGAGGCCGGTGGACATCACAGCTGCACAGCGAGTGCAGGGACAGACGGAATGGCTCCCAGCTGGGGTTCAGATTGTTCTTCACCACCTTGGAGAGGCACAGAGCGCTGGTCATCCCCGATCTAGGTTCACCCACTCTGCCCTTCCTCCTGCCTTCCCCACACCTCGAGCACCCACCTCCGTTCTCCAGACCAGCTGGTCGCTCTGGTCCCCGTTGGTCTTATAGATCTCCATGAAAGGGTCAGACTTGCTGAACAGGTCCTGGAGACACAGGGGGAAAGGGCCCCTGAGCCTGGTGAGGTCTGAAGGGCAGGCGCCTAACCCCGAGGGCTAGGCTACCTAACAGTGGAGATGGGGGCCTAAACTCTGGGGTTCCAACCTTGTTGTCCAGCTTGTGGGCTCTGAAGGTGAGCTGCACGTAGTCATTGGTGCCAGACACCTCTTCGGCCACAATCTGCAAGGGGGACACAGGTGGCAGGATTCCCCCACGCCACCCCCACAAAGCCCTTTCCCTTAGGTGGGGGCCAGCCCTGGGGACAGGATGTCCCCATGGTTGTCCCTGCAGGGGTGTTGAATGCCCTGCCCAAGGGTGAGTACCAGTGACCTTGCCTACCGTGATGGTGGACTTGCCCGCGTTCTTCCCATTCTTCAGTAGCAGAGGCTTAGTGACCTTGGTTTGTGACACGATCTGGGGATGGAGGTGGACGGAGACCCAGCTGTGACACCCCCACCTGCTTTGGCCAAGGTACAAGGGACAGGGTAATAAGCGCCCTTTGATTGCTCACAGGGGCTGCACTTGGGCTAGAATTGGTCTTAATTTCCGTAGCAACCTTAAGAGATCGCACTGTGACCCCTCATTGTTTAGATGAGGAAACTAAGACTCAGAGAGGTTAGATATGTAGCCCTAGGCTGCACAGCGGATGAATGGCAGAGATGGGATCCAACCCCCAGACTGAACTAACTCCACAGCTTATTCTGTCTTCTGGCTTCTGGAGGCAGAACCATGGGGGTGGGGGTGGGAACGCAGACCTGCCCCAAGGTGCACTCCGTGGAGCCGAGGAAGGTGTCGTTGCGGGGACTGGTGGATCCGTCCTCGGCGTCAAACACGTGGAACTGCAGGGGCTGCTTCTCCTCGAAGAAGTACTCCAGGGCCAGCACCCGGGAGAAGACGGGGCTGGAGCAGGAGCGCAGCACCTCTGTGCGCTCCACCTGCGGCAGGAGGGGAGCCCACCTCTGGGAACCCGGGCTGCTTTGCTCTGTCCTGGACCGCCCCCGTCTTGCCAGCTTTCCTCAGGTTCCCGTGCCCCAGAGACTGGCTCCTCCCTCCCTGGGCTGAACCCCGAGCTTAGGGTGCTGCCTGCCCCTAGGACCATCAGCCCTCAGGGGCTCTCATACTTGGAAGCAGCGCCACTGCCTTTGGGAGCCACCTCAGGGCCCCATCGGACGCTGTGAGCTTTGGTCCCTGTGAAATGCTTTGTGTGTGTAACGAAGGCACCCGCATCTCTAGGGTTACCCGCACAGACTGGAAGAGGCCCCTGAGAGTCCTGACCGTCCCCCAGGGCTGCCCCGACCCAGCCTCCTTCCTTTCAGTCCTGGAGGTCCATGAAGGAGAGGCCAGCCACTCTCACCTCCACCCACTGCTCGTCGGAGTGGAGCTTGAGCAGCACACAGGGGTGGGGCTTGGTGAGTGTGTCCCGGTCGAGGAGGCCGTGGCAGGACACCCGCAGCTCCACTCTTGAGGCCCCCAGCGTCATGGCTGGGGGCTCGGGCACCCAGGCCATCTCTGGGTCGGACATGTCTCTGTGGGGACAGAGCAGACACTGGCCGCTGGAAGGGGGACACCTGCCAGAGGAGGGGGTCTGTCTCTGGGAGCTTGGGCCCTACCACCTTATCCTGCTTCCTGAGGCCCTGGCATCTCATGGATCTTCTTCCCCCTGACCTCACTCGGCTTCCCCTGAGCTCTGAGCCCCTCACTCCTGCACAGCCCAGTGAGTGCTCTTGTCACCCCTGCTGGCCTTGTATGCGTGGGTGGGGCTGGAGAGGGCTTGGGGGTTCCCGGCAGCCTTGGTTCCTAGGCAATCGATTGATCCACATTTTCTGCTACATCAGCACCTTCTGCTATTTCCTGACTGATGTTTGAGCCAGCGCTGCACTCAGTCTTGGCTTGAGGAAGCTGAACTGGGGCAAGGGGGTGGGGAGGGGAGTGGAGGGGCCCCAGCAAGTCTGAAGAGGATGGTCAGGAATGGAGGCTGCAGTGGGCAGGAGGAGACAGCTTGGAAGGTGCCCGGCAGGGCTGTCCCCATCCACCTCCCCCGACTCACCTTCTGGTTGGCTGATGGAAAGGGAGGGGTGGTGGGCTTGCAGAGTGAGCAGCAGAGCTCGGCCCCTGCTGAAAGCTTCTCTAGGTTCCTGGCAGTGGCTCCCACTATGACAACACTGGCTTTCCTCCCCACCTCCCTTGTTCTCACACTTCTTGGCAGCACTGGTGCTGTCTCTTAGCGACAGGATTTTTGGGGAGCCTCGGCCCCCTCCATGCTGCCCGTGGGATGCACGCACGCCACCCTCCCCCAACAGTGGTACCGAGCTTCGGGCAGCAGCATGCAGGGATATGCTGGCCCGAGTTCACGGCCGGTCCATCCATCTCTCTGTGTCTGTCCACTTCTCAGGGTGAGGCTGTCTGATCTCGTGTCGTGCTTCCCCGGCGAGTGTGCGTTGGTGTGTCTGGATGCCCCCACCCCGTGTCTATCCCCTAGTCGGGTATCTGTCTTCAGGAGGCTGTGACAGTTCCTGTACGTCCCTCAGAACTGGGACCCTTCCCTGGCTGGGTACCCCCTCCCCACAGTGTGTGCCCTTTTGGATATGGGAGGGATGGTCTAGGTTGGCGGGGGTGGGCTCTGCCTTCTAGCCACAAGTCTCCGCGTTCTCACAGATCCCCTGAGTCGGGCAGGAGCATGTGATGGTGAGGGTATTGGGCAGGACTGGAGACCTCTCTGGAGGCTGGGGGCGATGTTGTTATGGAGACTGGGCCAGGCTTGGGCTGGGCTGGGGCTGGGCGAGGGATGAAGGGTGGGCTCACCTGGGCTCTAGTCGGGGGCTCCTCTCTCCGGCTGTCTGGCCCTGGCCCTGACTCCCTTGCTGCTCCAGCCGCTGGCGCCGGCTCCGGCTCCAGCTCTGCTGCTATTTATGGGGCCTGGATGGGGAGGGGTGGGGGGGCCGAAGCACCAGCTCCCCCCGCTTGCACAGACCGGTTGGGAGGGAGAAGGGGGGCAGGGCCACTGCTTGGGAGGGAGCCACGGAGCCAGGGGAGGAGGGCGGGCTGAGGGTGGCTCAGAGGCAGGACCCCCGCAGACACAGTGACATACATCTTCCCCTCCTGCCACACCCACACCCAGCATCACAGAGAGGCACACATTGCGGTGGTGCACGCACACACACACATTCACGCCGGGAAGCGATGGAGACATACGCACCCACGACTCACAGGCTCACACACAGTCTTGACACAAACAGGTGCCAGCACGTAAACTCACCACGACACCATGACAGTTTCAGCCTTGGGGATGCACACAGGGAGACACACCCGGTCTCACGTCGCTCTCCATATCACATTTGTTAAGGACATTCGCAGTCACATACAGAAGAACACGGGGCTATACTTGTCACACACACACATACCCTCATCCACGCCCACCAACCTGAATACAACAGGATGGAGATCTTTACGTGTGCCTTAAAGACCATTACATATCATGCTGATCCTCATAGCTTTTAGAATGCAAAGTTCCACCTTTTAACAGGGAGACAAGGAAACGGACACAATTGCTTAATAGCACACAGTGTCACATCCTGGTCAGGGGCTTCCTAGTGTGGAGATATGCTGGACTGATTCCGGAGGCATCTTCCTGGTGCCCGTAACTCACCCCCAACCCCAAGATTCAGCCCATATGGCCACATCCTGTGGGAGGGGCCGTGCCATGCACAGATCTTGAGCAAATAAGACATTAGTCATTCCCTAGTGAGGCCAGGGGAAAGGAGCAATTGTCTGGATGCCGCACATGAAGACATTTGGGAACATGGTCGTCTGGATGAGTATGACAGAAGGGTCGCCAGGGCACTTCACTTTCTATTCCCAAAGCTGCTCGTGTATTAAGGTAGCAATAATTTATTGAGCATCTCCTGGGTGCCAGGCACTGTGCCAGGGCTGGGGCTACACTGCGGACTAAGTAAGACACAGCTCCTGCCCCTCGGGGCGGTATGTGCATATAGAACAAAAATCCCACAGAGATGATCAGAATGAATGCATTGAGATATGACAGGCAAAAAGTACGGCTCTATTGAGGAGGCAATGGGCCACAAGAGGAAGGGCTCAATTTGGATGAGTCAGGGGAAGGCATCAGGAAGGGCTTCACAGAGGAAGAGGCTCTTGAGCAGCATCTTGGATGCCAAGCTAGCATTTGTTAGTACACTGATGGGAAACAATTAATTTTAATCATTGATCTTCTCTCGCTACAGGCACTTCTGCTCACCTGCAGGCCACTCTACTATTGAGATTTCTGACTACTGATGGTGCCCCCGGGATGACACACCACCATTTAACACCACCATTAGTGAGCCTGCCTGTACATAAACACACACACACACATAAGCATACTGCTCCCAGTCTCCTCCTGGGACACCAGGACCTCCCCAATCCCACTGTACCTCCGCAAAGCCCAACACACACTGATGCTGCTTTCTGCCACCTTGGCCCCTTCTGCAGCCAGCTTTCAGCCCGGACCCTGCCAATGACATCCCCCTGCCTGGGGGCTTCTGAGTCCCCTCCCATCCAGCAGCTCTCCAGTCTTTCCTGCCTCTTCCCTTAGAGCTCTAGCCCCATCTCTGGGGGGATGGTCCCTACTTTTTCCCTCTGTGGGGGATTGAGGGAAGGGGAGCATCTGGTGGGGAATGGGAGCAGAGAATGAGGAAGACAGCAGAGACTCAGGCAGGCAGTGATTTTGTTTTTTTATTCTATACAAGTGGAGAGAGAGCCCCTGGGGATAGAGGGACAGAACCGCCCTCCCAGGAGAGGAGATCTGCAGAGCAAGCAGAGCCTCCCTCTCTCCAGGCTGCTCCCCCACTTCTGGTCCCCCGTGCCTCATCCTGCGCCCCTGGGACAGGGGCTGGCAGAGGGGCTTGGGGGTGTGGGGGTGGGTGGGGGTTGGAGTCCTTGTGAGGCACATGTCGAGAGGAGGGCTGGGGAGGGTGCCGGAGCGGCTGTCAGTCTGTTCCCGGCTCGCTGGTTCCTGCTGGGAAAATCCAGGGAACCCTGTCTCCCCAGCAAGGAGAGCCAGCTGCCCCGTGCGGGGGCGCTGCGTCAGATGGATGGGTGGGCAGGGGGACCACCCTCTCACCGCCCCTCTGGCACCTGTGGGGTCAGGGGGCTGTCTTCTGTCAGGTTCCAGCTTGTCACAGGACTGCGCCCGCCGTGTCCGCTTAGGCTTCAGGGGGGCAGTCCGGCGGCCTGGATCTGGGGGCCCTGCAATGACAGTCAAGGCAGGCCTGGCATCTGAGTGGGGCTCCCGGGCTGGGCGCTCACCCAGGCCGTGGCTCCTGGCTGTCTGCCACTCATTCTGTGCCAGGAAGGGACCTGACGGGGGTGGGGGCAGGGAGGCCCCAGAGGCACCCACAGCCCCTCTAGCAGGTGGCACACCTTGGATCTCAGGCTCCTCTTGGTCTTGCTGTGAGCCCAGCCGCAGCCGGGGTTTGTTCATTCCTGGGGCTGCACCCCCAGTCTCGACCTCCTCCCGGCCCCCTGGCTCCTGTGGGGGCCGGCGGCCCCTGGGCACAGCCACGGGCTTGGGGGGCTTCAGAGCTAGTGGAGGGTCCTGCAGCTGGCAGAGAAGGAGGAGGCTGGGTCAGTTAGTTTGTCCTTTTGCTTCATCAAAGGTCCCTCCCCACTGCCTTGCTGGCTCTCACCTTAGCATTCCTGGTGGGAACCGTCCTCTCTGGGAAGACAGCCCCCTCCTTTTCCTCCTCCCCGTCTTGGGAGGCTGGGCTGGGGCTCTGGCAGCCGTGGTTGGGGGCGCTCTCCTCAGCTGGGGATAAGAAGAGAGGAGAAACTGCAGGAAAAGACATTCTTGCACAGCCCTCCCAGTGCCCTGTCCCTGTAAAGCCCTGGAGGCCAGGACTTTCCCCTCCAAGCCCCTCTGCTCCTACGTCTCTGCCTTGGATGTCGCCTTCTGCTCTCCAGTTTCCTTTGCCCTTGGTCCCCAGGATCCTCCTGAGCCTGTCACCTCTGCAGGGAGCTCGGGCTGACCCTCTTGAAGAGCAGGGACAGAGCCAGGGTCTGGGGCCTGCTGGGTTCACAGGCACGGTTGCCCATCCAGGGCCGCAGTGCCCCGGGGCCCTGCCAAGGCTGCAGCCTGGCCTTCCTAGGACTCTCCGCCAGTCTGATTTAGGTGGTGAATCTGGAGGAGAGGTGCCTGGCATTCTCGCCGCACCCTAGCCCCGTCTTGTGGCTTTATGCACTCCAGACCCGAGGATATGTCACGTGGATGGGATTGTCTGTGTGTGTATCTGTGAGGTGCAGGTAAGGAAGACCTGGAAGGTGCTGGCAGTAGGTGTGTGTTGGGGGAGGGGGACGGGGGGGAGCACCCCATCCCCCACAACTGTGGTCTCCTAAATGAAAGCTGGAACCCCTCTTCGGGTGTCTTAACTAGTCTGCTTATGGGACGGGATCATCAGGGAAGATGTCCCAGGTGATGTGTTGGCCTTGGAGGATGGGGCAGGTGCCCAGGCATTGCCAAGCCTCAGGCCAGCCTAGCTCTGCAGGGCACCGTCATGCCCTAGCCCTGGGTGGGAGTGGAGGAGGGAAGGGAGTGTCAACCTCTCCAGGGAGATTTGTCCCTGTCAATATTGTTGGAGGGTCACATTCCAGGCCTGTGGGAACTGAGAATGATGCCAAGCTGACTGGTTTTCCATTAGCGGCTCCCTAAATGAAAGGCGCTCTGAACCCGGCAGAAGGAAGGTGTCATACTATGATCCCCCACTCTTTATTCTGGAAGGCAAATAACTTGTTTGAGGTCAACACTATGGGTGGTAGCTGAGCCCAATTGAACACCCAAGGTGTCTGATCCCTAAGGCGGGGGGCTTTTGCCCCTTCTGGTTGGCACCTTTCTGTGTGGGCAGAGGATGGTCTGGTGAGCTATTTGTGGAGGAGACTGGAATGTTTGAGGTGGACCTGGTTGGTACTGCCCATCATTTCCCCGGCTGAGAAACAGAGAGAGGCCTTCTTTATGGAGGGTACCATTCTGCTGATGGCCCCTGCTCTAGAGAATTCCCTGTGACCATCCATAAAGTTTTGTTCCCCTTGGCTCAGCCTGGCAAAGCACTTTTGTTCTGTGGGGACTTTCTTTGGACCGGGTGGTTTGTTTATTTTTGGATGTAGTTTTATAAATACCCTGAAGTATCTTCACAGTGTTGACATTGTGCTGCCCCACCTTGATTGGCTTGTCTGTTTGGACACACTTCAGAGCTGCTGCCAGGAAAGAGGCTTTCCATACCTATATGCCATGTGGCCTCTGCTCGGCGCATGGCGCTGAAGCTTGGCTTGGTGCTTTGGGGGGGTGGTGGGGGCTTCCAGGCTCCAGGCCCTAGAGTGGAAGGAGAGGGTGGGAAAGGGAGAGGGGGGAAATGCATGTTAGGTGGGGCTCTGAGAGTGGGGTCAAAGGAAGGAAGTGAGGGCGCCCATTCTCACCTGCATCATCCGAAGAACGCCGTTTCTGCCAAGCCTGGACGCTGCCCTCCAGGTCTGGGCCTGTGCCCTGAAAGGACAGCTGAGTTAGATCATAAAAAAGTCTCTTCCATGTGGGGACTGCGGTTAGCAAAGGGCTTCTACTCTAGCATCTCATGTCATTGGTCCCTAGACGCTCAGACTCTTTTCCTCAAAGAATGATACCCATACCACCCCTAGGGGACATAAGAAATGGTTTTCATGAATGAATATACTGTTATTTTAATATGTGTTTATTTTATGTGTTGTAGAAAAAACATGACTAGTACAAGCCTGTGATTTTAAAAGATGATAATGCTTAGGTCCAGACTGAGTTTAAAAAGGTGAGTTGATTTCAATAAAAATATTATGTAAATATTGTTAAAGCAGTCATAAAGCTGGTGATCAAGTCACTAAAATTTGGGAAGCCGCTCTAGAAGTTAAGTATTTTGGGGGCCACACACTTTACAAGGAAACAGAGGCTCCGGAAGGTTAAGTGACTTGTCCAGGGTTCTGCACCAAGAGTAGGGGCAGAGTCACAGCACATACCTTCCTCTCCAAAGCACTGCTCTCTC
>SJYT01075347.1:317725-395015 GCA_006410635.1 Cephalophus harveyi
CAGCCTCTCCAAGTGACCCAGTTCCTTCAGGAGAGACTGGGGCGTCTGTGCAGGACAGTGACAGCATGTCCCCTCCAGGCCTGGTACCACTCTCATCCCATCCCAGGGCCTGCTACCCAGCCCCAGCTCCTGCAATCCCACTCTGGTGGCTCCTTCCAGCTGTCCTGAGGAGATTCAGAGAACCTGGGAACTAAGGGCTGGGTGCGGAAGAAAGAGAATGTGGGGGGAAATGTCCCAGAGAGACTGCCACTGGAGCAACCTCCCTGGGAGGTGGGTGGACACAGGAGCTTCTCTAGGGCCTCGGGGCCTGCTGAGACTGGGGGTGTGCCTGGATGCCGCACCTGGAGCTTTCATCCATGACTCTTCTGCTGAAGAAGTCCTCCAGCCCCTCATCCAGGCGGGTGGCCATTCCGTTCTCCTGACGGGTCCCAGGTACTGGCGCCTGCTGGGAGGAAAGTCCTGTAGGATATATTATCTGAGTGAGGAAGCCCTCCTCCCCTCTATTCAAGACCAGCCCCCTGGGACTTGACCTTGCCTCCTCCTGACCCCATGCAAACACAGACTTCAGGCTACCTGAGTATCTCAAGCTTGGCGGCTCTTGATTCTCACCAAAATAAGAACTGCCACTGTCCAGCAGACAGATTTCCTATCTGTGACCAGGTCTAGCTCCATCCAATCTGCATACTCCCTCTTCTGTTCCATGGCCTGCCTGGGCCCCCGCCCGATCCCACAAGGCTAGGACCTCTGGCATTGGTGTCCTAGCGCTAGAGTCCCTGGCTCTGGCATTGCTAAGTGAAGTCGGTCCTCTGGTGAGGCCTTAGGGACTCACACTGGGCCGACCAGGTCCTGGAGGGGTGGTCCTGGGGGGCCGGGGCCGCCCTTGTGTTTGATGCCTTAGTTTATAGCCATGAGTGGGCAGCTCGGATAGACCTTCCCAGGATCCACTAGCTGCGGGCTGGCTGCTCCCGAGTCCTGAGAACCAGCCAGGGGGGATTCCCAGGCTCCCCAGCTGACTTTCCATGTCCTGAGGGCTCCCACCTGTGGGGACAGCAGCATTAGAGGGACTAGCAGGAGGGCTGGGGGGAGAGTGGGCTGCAGAGGCAGAGATAAAAGAAACAGAATCAGTGCCATTAGCACGGAGGCTGGAAGACTCACTAATGAAGGCGGACACTGGCCGGATCTTGCGGCAGCGTTTCTGCTTTTTGATGGCCATGGTGTCCTGCAGAGAGGGAGGCGAGTGATGGGGCCAGGTGGCAAGTCCCAGGAGACTCACCTGGAGCCTCCCATTCTGCATGAAGTCTTCTCTTTAGAGTCCATCCTGGCTCCCTGTCCTCAGGCAGCTGAGGCAATGGGACGAGGGAAGAGGCTGGGTGGGATCAGGGTGAGGGGATGAGACCCAGTGTGGGGCAGAGGGTGGAGTCCAGGGACCTAGAAAGGGATGGTGGTTTGCAGGTTCGGGGGCAGGACCAAGGTTAAGGAGGGAATGGGGGTGCTCACGATGTTGGTTCCAAGCTCATCATCTGTGGTCTCCTCGTGGTCGTGGTTCCGGCCTCGGCCTCGGGAGGACAGATCTTGCCCTTGGCCTGACCCCCCTGGTGGATCTGACAATGTTCTTAGCTGGGCCAGGTGTCGGGCCTAGGGAAGGACAGGTGTGAACAAGGAAGATCAAGATCCCAAGGAGGTTGCCCGCCTCCCAGGATCTTGATGGGGAGGGTTGGGAGGGCAGGTGGACTGATGTGGGATGGCGTAGAGGGCCTCCCTGGGCCTGGTGGAGGCTCAGAAGTCTTACCAGGCTCTTGTGAGAGTGGTATAGCTCCTGCAGGATCTCGTCTACTATGGAGTTGGTCAAGTAGGTGACGACTGAGAGCTTCACTTCACTGTGGGCACAGGGGGAGCTACTCAGCTCCCCTCTCCCCACCTCGGAGTCTCTGCCCCAGCCTTTCCCAGATGCCTGAGGGAGTGGGCCAGCTGCCCTGGCTGCCCACAGAGAACACAGCTGCTGTACAAGGTACCCTGGGTCTACCACTCAGCTCCAGCCTAGGGGTGTGTGGATGAGGAGGGTGGACAAAAAGGAACCGAGGGGAAGGAGGAGCACAGGGGCTCTGGGTCAGGCCCCTGGAGCTCCAGGGCAACAGACAGAGGTAAGTTGAGTTGCTGAGTGAATTCTGCTGGCCTCAGCTGGCATCACTGACTCAATGCACACGAGTTTGAGCAAACTCCAGGAGACAGTGAAGGACAGGGATGCTTGGAGTGCTGTAGTCCATGGGGTTGCAAAGAGTTGGACACAACTGAGTGACTGAACAGCAACAACAACTGCTGTAAGAGCAAGAACCAGTACTTCTTGAGCTTGCCTACTTCACGGGTTTGTGTTATAATCTCCTTCGTTTCCTTGTCTTGAGAGGTGGTACCCAGACTGGAATGAAAGTGCTCTAGGGGCCACAAAAACCTGGGGGGATAGGCAGTGCAGTCCATGTACCCGTATTCTTTGTCCCTACCTCTGAGGAGGCTGTGCTTTGTTTCTAGAGGTCAACTCCTGGGGTCTGTGTGCAGCTGTGTGTATGTGTACACCTGTGTGTACTGTCTGGACTCCTAAACCCCAGCTCAGCATTTATACTTCTAGGGCAAAGACCAGTCAGACCCTAAATAGCAAGGTTGCAGTTGGTTAAAGATTCATCTCTTATAATGGAGATTGTCATTCATTATTCATTGCTGATAGCTGGGCCCTGGAGTCCCTAAGTGCTCAAGGCCAAGTCCAGCCCGTCCCAGCCCCGCCCCTGCCTCTCACTCCAGCTTGTTCTGAATATCCTGTCCCGCCTGCTCCAGTAGCGCCCCGCGGATGAAGTTCCGAGGCACGGTGACACGCTCGGCCACGTTGCTCAGCATCTTGTTGTGCCCTTCGGCCACCCGCATGGCCACGGGGCATAATTCCTGCGTTAGGCTGACCATGGACTCCAGGATCACCTAGTATGGGAGGAAAGGAGGCCAGAGCCCCAAGGAGGTCAGGGCTGGCCCCACAATGGAAGAGACTGCAGCGTGTCTAGCTCATCAGGTCACAGGGCAGGTTAGCAGCAGAGCCTTGGACACTCAGGCCTCCCCACATCCTGGTCAGTGTTCCTGCCATCCTACCACATGGACACATGGACAGGGGAGAGTCAGTCTAAGGATCAGAGTCCAGAGGGAGAGGTCAGAGTTCAGGGGCTAAGGCTGAAAGGAGCAGCAACCATCCAAGCCCCGTTTTCTGGCAATGCCTTGGGGCAGCGGGCGTGTAGGTGGTCTTCTGCACTTCCTTCTTGCCCACAGTAATCCCCCTGTGCTGACCTCTGCCCTCGGCTAAGGGCCTTGGTCAGCACTGGGCTCCTCCCCTGGGACTTGCCTGCAGCTCCTTGTCCACAGCCTTGGACACCTCACTGGCCACTGACTCCAGCCTCTGCCGCACAGGCCCGTCATTGGCCAGCATGTGGCCCAGCTCGTAGAGGCTGGGAAACAGCTGGAGAAGGAACAGGGTCTGATCAGAAAGCCAGAATTGGACCTCACTGGGTCCCTGGGGGCCCTGGGCTAGGAGGGTAGATGCACGGGGCAGGGGCTGGATGCTCCTGGGATGGCACATAGCCTTCCTGTGCTCTCCAGACTGTCAAGGGAGGGCGGGGCTGCAGAACACTCACTGCCCGGGAGTTCTTGGCATCCTTGATGAGATCCCGGGCGTAGAGCAGCTCGTCTTGCACAGGCTCCAGGGGGCACAGCCTCAGGGCCCGGACCTCCTCCTGCACCCGTCCGCACAGTCGCTGCAGCATCTGCAGCACAGTGGCAGGAGTGTCAGGGGGGACCCCTGCCTCTTCACCTTCCCAGGTGGGCCCTGGACGCCCCATTTCTGGGCTCCCTTGGACCACGTTGCTGGTGCCGCCGCTGACGGGGCAAGGGTGACATCTGCCGATGGCCTGTCCCCTCCTCTTCTTGGGAGGCCGTTCTTGAACACTCAGCAGAGCTCCCACAGTCCTGGGACCCCTTGTCTGAGACCCCTGCTGTTTGCCCACGTTCTCTCATGTTTGGGGCCCACGTTCTGCATGTCCATTCTGTTTGCTCTCTCACACGCTCAGTCCAGCTGTAGGCACCTCAGGATGCCTCTCTCCTGACCCCTCCCCACCCCGCCCTGCACTCCAGCACATCACCCTTGTGCTCCCCACATGCCAACGTGCGCCCCCATGTCCCAGAGGGAAACGTTTACTTGCTCGGCGCTGCTGGTCACCAGGCCCTGCTGCAGCCTGAAGGCCTGCTCCTGGGGGCATGTCTGGGAGTGATTGTTCCTCACCAGGCACCACTGGATCTAGAGATGATGGATGGGTGGGGTCAGGACCAGGGCAGGTGGGCTGGCCCCTGCCCCCGGGGATCCACCCTGCTCAGGCTACCACCTTCTGCCAGACATCCTCGGTGCGCTCTGGGGCGCTGCGGTAGGCTTGGGAGATGTCGCTCACTGGGAAGGACATGAAGCGCAGCGTGTGGTTGCTGTGGGACAGAGCGGCACAGCTGGGTGGGGAGGAGGTGGCAGGGCAGGCTCCTGCTACCCACACCCCGCTTTTGCTGACCATGTCCCTCCACGGTCCTCCTTAATGTTTCTATGCAATTAGGTCAGATGTGCTGGATTGGGGCTTATGAAGTTCAGGCTGGATCCAAATACAGGGAGGCCCGGGGCTTGGTTAGGGCAGGGCCCTAGCCTACTCACCTCTCCAGGGCCCTCGCAATGTCCAGAAAGCCCAGGGCAGATGTATTGTTCCGATCCCAGAGGATAGTTCTGGGGAAAGGGTGGGCATCAGCTTGTTACCCCTCCTACTGGGCCTCTCTTAGGGAGCAGGGACAGCCCTGCCGGGAGCCCTCCCACCTTTCCTGGTTAATGAGGCTGACTCAGAGATAGTCCTGGGACTAAGGGTCTCCTGGAAGCTGCGGTATAAGCAGTGAGGCAGTAGGGAGGGCAGGTATGTGTGTTTGGGGGAGGGCTGGGGCTCCAGGTGAGAGGGTTGAGGTGTGGGCCCCACCTGAGGGAGGAGTTTATCTGCAGGGCCTTAGACAGCATCTTGGCCCCGATGTCCTCCATGCCATTGCCACTCAAATCCACTTTCGCCAGGCAGGTGTTGCTGCCCAGGGCATTGATGAGGATGCTGGTGCGAAGCTTCAGCCGGGAGTCTGCCACTGACAGTGACTGCAGGGACTGTGTGGGCAAGCGGGGGGTTGGACCCAGTCCCTGCAGCCCCCCTCACTGCAGGTCCCCTCCCAGGCCCTGGCACTCACACAGTCCTCTTCCTGGATCAGCTGTACCAGTTTGTGGAGGATCTCCTCCAGGGTCCTGCGGGGAGTCGGGGCTCAGAGTAGGAGGGGAGGGGGCTGGGGTCATGCTACTGGAGCAGCACCCCTGGTGCTCAGGGGTGATACAGTGAGCCAAAAGGATAGGCCGATGATGGAGTGGGGATCTGTAGGTATAGGGAGGGGGGCCTCACTTGGCCTTGACGTTGAAGTTCTTGCCCAGGAACAGGTGCTTAAGAGACTTGTTCTTCCCAAGTGCAGGCACCAGTGTCAGGAGGTCCGAGTCGAACCCTGGCCGGCAGATGGAGAGGCCTGGACTTAAGGCCCGAGGCTCACTGGAGTCTTCTGAGGGTTTCTCCCCCAGGCTCCAGGCCCCTGTCTCCACCTGGGCCCCAGGAAGGGAGGGGCCCCCACTCACCATTGTCTGACAGATCCAGGCTGCCCACACAGGTGACAGCCCCCAGCTGCTCCTGCAAAGCCTGGGCTCCAGCTGAGCGAAGCTGTAGGGACACAGTGAGGGTGAGGCAGGAGGCAGGAGGCAGGGGTTGGGGTGGAAGATAGGGCCCCTCTAATGCTCAGAGATAAGAGGAGTCACGCCAGGATTCAAGGTCAAATCGGGTCTCGGGAGTGAAATCAGGAGGCCCCTTCTCCACACCAGATCCTTCCCCGGGGCTCTCTTCCCTTCCTTCGGCCAGAAAAATCTCTGGGCCGGTGCTCTGGAGACAGCCTGCTCCTGCCATCTGCTGGGAAAGCCTGGTATTTCCCATCCCCAAGCGGTCAGGGAGGGGATATCAGAGACTGGAAATGACCTCTAGAAAGAGTGGAGGTGTGGTCAGGTTGTGGGGCTGCAGAGGGGCAGTGCAGAGGCAACATGGAGTCAGAGCCTGACTCAGGCCAGAGAGATGAACGGCAGGGGAAGGAGGGCCCACCTCACAGCTGCTGAGGTCCAGGTGCAGATCGCTGAGGTGACTGTTGAGGGACAGGCCCTGGAGCAGCGCCCTGTGGGAGGAAGGTCAGCGGACCCACCTTTACCCTTCGCCCCTTCTCCCAGGGCTCCCCCTCGGACGCCCCCAACCCTGCACCCACCCGACCTGAGGGCCTCCAGGGGCAGCCTCGTGGCCGACAGGTTGACGTGGCTCAGAGTGTAGGCGCTGCTGAAGAACTGCTTGAAGGCCGGGGGGGCCTCCCGGCCCTTCCTGCGGAGATGTCTGCGGTCAGCAAGGGAGGGGGTGGCCATGGCGTGCCCCTCCCCTCCCCACACCCCTGCGCTCCCACCTGTGGGAGCAGCTGTTTCGCGCCAGGTTGAGGTAGGTGAGGTGGGAGCAGCAGCCATGGAGCAGGGCGCCCAGAAGCTGTGGGGGAGACAGGGCGCGTCTCACGGGGCTGGGAGGGCTGCCAACCCCACTGCCAACCTCCTCCAACCCACTGAGGTCCTGGTGCTTCACCCTCTGCGGTCAGTCTGTGCAAGTCCCGCTGTGCCTGCCCCACTTAGCCTCTTCAAGCCTCAGTTTCCCCTCTGTGAAAAGTGGGTCTCCTCCCACCCACCTGCCTGGCCCCAGGGGTGTGAGAGGCTCATAGGCAGTGGATGTGTTAAAGTCAGGGCCACCACAGGCTTATAAGGTGGCTGGTTCAAGTTAGGGAAGGAGTCCTTTCCTCCGGGGGGACTCAGCCCTGCGCTGGGGTGCACAGCCAGGGGTTGGATCCAGGCCGGCTTTCAGGCACAGCCAGCACAACCTTGGGCAGTGCATAGACAAAGTGCCACACGGGGGTGAGCTTTGGGGTCGCTTTGGAATTTTGCTGAACCTGAAGCCATCCTGCCAGCTCGGCCCACCTCTGTACTCAAAGAGAGTATAGAGACCAGAGAGTACAAGGTGAGGCAGAGACCCACCCTGGCCTCCCCAAGTCCCTGCAGGCTGGCTCCCCCATCACCAACCCCTCACCGAGTCGATGGTGCAGTCGGTCCCTGCCAGATCCAGGTGTACCAGGGCATTGGGCTGGGCCAGGAAACTGTAGAGGGCCTGGGAAGGAAGGACAGGGGGGGCTGCAGGGGGAGGGGTGACAGAGCCCCTCCCCTCCCCAGGGCTAAAGGGCAGAGACTCCAGGCCCTAAGTGCATTTTTGCAGGGACTTGAGGCGCTGTTCGTGGACTCACATTGGCCTCGTCGGTGGCGAGCAGCCCAGGGTTCTTGCTCAGGTCCAGGTACCGGAGGGAGCTGGCAAAGGCCGGGTTGGCCCCAAAGGTCTGGCCCAGCGCTTGGAGCCCTGAGCACAGCGGGCACTGGGCTGGGTTGGCCCCCATCCCCATCTCTCCCCCTTGCACACAACTCTTCCCCACTCCCCAGCTGTGCTCCTGTCCCTTTTGTGATCCTTGGGATGCCATGTGCATGGGTGGGGCCTCTGGGACTTGATACCCAGGTAGTACGGGGCGGGGGAGGGGTCAGGGGCCAGAGGTCAGGGGTCCCGGGGCAAGTACCTCGAGGGGAGATGGCAGTCTTGGCCAGGCACAGTTTGGTGAGGCCAGTGGGGAAGCAGAGGAGCTGCTGGCTCAGACTGAGGAAACCTGGGGAGTGGAGAGAGAAAGGGGGCTCCCTGAGAGATAGGCAGTGGGGGCAGGCGGTGCAGTCAGACAGGGGGCTTGAGTGGAATGTGGGCCTGGGGTCTAGGATGGAGGTACTGGGATAGGGGCTGGCATCAGGTTGGAGAGCCCCTGTTCAGCCTTGGGTTGGGCTCTGGGCTGGGCTGGGGGGGTCTGCATTGCGGTGGGGGCAGGATTCAGGGCCGGGGCTCACCCTTGTCCTCGATGGGGTTGTGGGACAGAGTGAGGGCATGCAGCACACAGCTCCCGTTCTCCCCAAACACCCCGGCCAGCTTCTGGACAAAGTCCCTTCAGGGAAGGGGAGGAAGGATGTGTTTGTCCCAGGCTCTGGGCTTCCCCTCCTCCTCCATCTGCCTGCCTGGCTGGGGCTGCGATGGTCAGCAGTCCCCGCAGGTGGGGAGCAGCTCGGGGCCTGCAGGGAGCTTGCTGTCACTCAGGAGTACCTGGGAAGTGGTGCTGAGACAAAGCCCGGCTGTGGGTCCTCAAGACCGGAGCAGAGTAGTCTGCTCTGCGGCTGACGGCAGGAGGGGATGGGGCTCGGAGATACTGGGGAAGGCCGTGGAGCTGGGGGTCGGGAGGCTTAGGTGGGACTTGCTGCGTGCCCTCTTTGGGCCTCAGTCTCCTCTTCTGTAAAGTGAGGAGCTGGATGAGATGGTTCTACAGCACGAGGCTTACATCATGCCCTGAGGTTCTTGGACCCTAGGACTATATCAAGGGGCACCACTGCCCAAGGAGGAGGCTGGCCTCACGTCTTAAGCCCGGCGTTGTCCAGCACCAGCTCTTCAAGGCTCCCCGACTTGCTCAGGGTGTGTAGCACCTGTTCTAGCACTTCAGAGCCCTGGGGGCAGAGGGGGTAGTGGGGTCAGGAGCCAGAGAGGGCACCACTGTCCCATCCCCCATTCCTCCTAGACCCTACCAGCCGCAGGTCTTTGCAGTAGAGTTTGGTGAACCATTGGTTGTAGGCCAGGGCTGCCACCATTAAGGCCAAGTCTCTGTGGGAAGATTGATGGGGGCAGGAAAGTGGTGAGCAGGTGACTGGGGCAGGAAAGAAGAGACGAAGGTTGGGGTGGTTGGAAGCCTAGATGGGTGGAGGGCAGTGGGTGTGGGGGCTGGGAGACGGAGCCCAGGCTGGGTGGGGCCAGAAGGGAGAACCTAGAAGGGCCAGGGCTGGGCTGAGGCTAGAATGCGGGGTTAAGTCTCTATCCCACCTACTTACCGGCTCTCCAAGTGGCTGAAATCCAAAAGATTGAACTCTCGGTTATCCTCGGCATGGTAGATGGTGTCCACATCCTTGGAGAGGTGGAACTGGCTCGCATCTGCTCCCCTCCTCCTTGGCGCCCTCCCTCCAGGTCCCACCTGCCCGCCTGCCAGGCCCCTGCCCAAACGCACCCATTGCACCTCTTCACGGCAGTGCAGCCCATTGTAGTCGCACAGGGCAGCGTAGGTCTCAGAGAAGCCACCTGTGGGGCAGGAGACGGGCTGGCTCCTTAAAGGCTAAGGGGGTGGGGAAGAGACTTGGAGCGTTCAAGGAAAGGTCAAGGTCATTTTATGTGCCAGTGTCTTGGGTTCCTGCAGCATCATGAACCTCCGAGGTCTGGGAGCTGTGGAGCCTCAAGCCCTATCCACAGAGGACTCTGAGCAAGGGGCAGGGTGGTGTAGGCCCCCTTTCCCTCGAGCCTGCCCCTGCTCACCACAGACACTGTGGGTGGTGGATGTGGAAGTCTCAGAGTTGGGGGACGTGTCTCGGGGCCCGTCCGGGGTGTCTGCATTTCCACGCCGGATTAGACTCCTGGAAAAACAACAAATCCATCCCAAGATGGGTGGAAAGAGGCTCTCAATTCTTCCTCTGTTACAGCTTCTGGATCCCTAGGAAAAGCAGGACTGGGGACGTGAGAGCTCTTCTCCTTGGTGTCACGGGGTCCCAGGACCAGGGGAAGGAGGGAGGGGGGAGGAGGCTTCTTTATTGTCTGACCCCTGAGAGACTCCTCCTTTGCCACTCACCCAGGGCCAGGGCAGACCTTGGAGAGGGCAGAGCTCACATGTCGTGTCACCTGGTCCACGCTCTCAGCTGATGGCAGCCGCATGCTCACAATGCCACGCTCCGTCTCCACTAGGATCTGAGGGAGAGGGAGCGGCAGGGACTCAGACACAGGTTCCCTCCTCCTGCTGGCCCAGGAGTGGGGCCCATGCTCCAGTTCTCACCTGGTTCTGACTGAGCGTGTTGAAGGCGCGGATCTCTAGGACATTGAAGGAGCTCTCCACCTGAGGGGTGGGGGCATGGGAATGTGCAGCTCAGGGCCTGGCTGCTGGGCTCAGAGGAGGGCACCCTGGGTGTTCTCCCACTCATCAGCCCAACTCACCTTGGCTGGGACTTTAAGGGGGAAGAGGTGGAGACGCCAGGAGGTCAGGGCCTTCAGAGAGGGAAAAATAGAGCGTCAGCAGCAAAGGGTAGTTTCCTGGGCTCTAGTCCCCTTGCCCTCTGTCAGCCCCCTCAGCCCGTGTGCAACCCCTGCCAGCTAGCCTTCTGCTCTGAAAGTCCCCGCTTCTCTCTTATGCCCTACCCCAGGTTCCTGGACATCCAGCCAGTCCAGCCTCCCCCTCCCACAGGCTATGTCTCCTCAGCACTCCTCCACCTCTGTCTCCTTTGCCCCCCAGGTTCTTTGCCCTTACCAGCCCAGGTGCCCTTGACTCCCCCTCCCCTCCCCCAGTCCAGTCCCTCACCAGTACTCGGTCCTCAAACTTCTTGGGCTTTGTCTCCAGCTTCACGCGATGTTGTTGGAGCACAGCCCCTTGGCTCAGGCACCTCCGGATGCTGTCTGCAGGTGGGTAGTAGGCTGCTCAGGGCCCCCCTTACCCTAGCCGCCCCCACATACCCAAGGCCCTCCAGGGGCAGGGTCAGAGAGGAGGAGAGAGAATCAGAGAGAGATGAAGAACAGGAATTGAGACCTTTCCTTCTTGGGTAACTTTTTCTGTTAGAAAGGCAGAGGTGCTACGGAAAAAACTCTGACTTCTGATGTCCCTGAATTGAGGGACAGCAGTTGGGTGGCACTCTGGGAGAGTGTGAAGGATTTTCCCAACCCGTGCACTCCAGCAGCTGTCAACCCATACAGAGTGAGTCAGTGTGTAGGGGCGCGGGGGTGTCCCACTATATGCTTGATGGTCTGGTGTGGTGTCTGCCTTTTACTATGTGTGTAAAGAAGATGGCAGGGAGCTTGTGTTGAGGATGGGTAAGTGTGAATGAGTATGCTGTACTTGCAGTTGTGGAAGGGGCACAGAGCCAGCCAGTTCTCCTGTGGGTGGGGGGGTAGGGAGGTAGGAAGGAGTTAGTGTTTAAATGAGTCCCATATCCATCTGCTGGAGAATCATCCAGATATCCCAATGTGCGCGCGTGCGTGCGTGTGTGTGTGTGTGTGTGTGTGCAGTTTCTGTAAAGATGTGTGTACACACATCTCACAACTGTGCTTGTGTGCCTCTGGAGGTGTGGGAGATCGGCATGGTGTAGCATGCCTCTGAGTATCCTTGAGAGTCCTGGAGCGTGCGTGCGTGTGTGTGTGTGTGTGTGTGTGCAGTTTCTGTAAAGATGTGTGTACACACATCTCACAACTGTGCTTGTGTGCCTCTGGAGGTGTGGGAGATCGGCATGGTGTAGCATGCCTCTGAGTATCCTTGAGAGTCCTGGTCTCTGCGTGGGCTAGCCTGTGTTCCCACCTCTGGGGGTCAGGGTTGTGGCTGTGCTAGGGGGTCAGTCTTGGTTTGGAACAGTCTGAGAACCAGGTAAACAGGAGAGGCCTTGAGGTATGGGTGTGGGGTAGAGAGCAGGGGGCAGGCTGGTATGGGGGTTGTTGTAGGTGAGCTGCAGAAACCCTGCTCCCGGTTTCAGCTCCAGTCCAAGCCCTTTTCCCTGACTCCCGTTTTTGCCCCCACTGGCCTGGGCACAGCCCGGCTTCTTGAGGGGCTCTTTGGAGCCAGTTCCGGGGCGGGGCCGGGAGGAGGGAGGGTGTTGAGCCCAGAGGCGGTCAGGACCTGGGGCAGCTCCCATCACCCGGCGGGGCGGGCCTGGCCCCGCCCGGCGGGGGAAAGGGGACTCTCCGGCAGGGAGACTGGATGCTTCGCCTAGCCATGGGCCAGGATAGCTGAGAGTCAGCCCCAGCGAGCGTGAAGGGACTGCACCTGTCACTGAAGATCGGGACGGCGGCTCTGGGACAGGTAGGTCCTGACGGGTGAGGCGAGGGGGCAGCGGAGGATGCTCTGGGGACAGCGATGCCCCGAGCTGGGATGCAGGGGCAGGGGGCTGCCCTGGAACCAAGATGCATGAGGGGCGGAGGGACCGGGGTGTACCGCGAGGAGGAACGCACTAGGGCTGGGAGGCTCCCGGACGGAGCGTCCCAGAGACCACCGCAGCCTCGTACCTTGCAGCTCGCGGGTGAGCTCCGCGCTGGACTTGGCCATGGCGGCCGCTGCTGCCGCTGTTGCTGCAGAGGAGCCGCCGTCACCGCCGCCAGGGAGCCGCGGCACATGCTAGACCCGGCTCCGGCAGGGCCCGGGCGCTGAGCGCTGCAGCAGCCGCGGAGCCCGCTCCTGTCAGGGGCGGCTGCGCGAGCGCTCCTCCCCCCGCCTCAGAGCGCCGGGTCTCCCGCCCCGCCCGGAGAGGTGCCGGATTGAGCATGCGCGCCGCGCCTCCGGGCCGCGTGAGACCCTGCGCGCGCTCGCGCCCACCCCTCCCGCCGGCTCCCGCGTGCGACGCCCTGTGCGTGTCGCCTTGGAGCCCGGGCTATCTCCCGGGCGGGGGCACAGCGCCCTCACTTTCCGTGTCATCCACTCCTCGGGCACCGTCAGCAGAACCTATTTCTTTTGTTTGTGGGCCTGGGTACCCCCTCGCGGGGTCATCCTTGCCAGGCCCCTCCCTTTTCACTGCTTGTTCGGGACGCGTCTGGCTCGTCCTCGCTGACCCTCGAAGGAAGGAACTTGCGGCCAAGGGCGACGCTAGGAGAGGACCTGGCCACATCTGGGGAAGTTCGACCTTCCTTTCCCGCTTGCCCAGCCTCGGTGATCCCTGCGATGTTCTTGGCACCATCCCCGCGGGTGTGAGCCGAGAGTAGCACCTGGGAATTCCCGTGCCACCTCCTCCCAGCTGGCAGCTCTGCAAACACCTCCACCCTCAGCATTACGCTCAGGTCCTGGAGACAAGGAGGAGGGTTAGGAGGATCCAAGCATCTGGGAACATACTAGGGGAATCCAGTCCACTCAGACTTGTGCTCTGCTCGGCTATCACACCTATGGACCCTACACTGAAAAATGAGCACATTGACTCAAAGCATCGTGATCATCTGCGTTTTATTTGCACCTCATTTGCGAGCTGTTAATTTCCAACTCAGTTCCTTCCACTCCAAGTTCCTTCTGTCCCATCTCCCTCAAATTTCCCTGATGCCCAGAAAAAAATACTAGTTGGTCTTTACCACGGTAGACTAAGCCCTCTCAGCAGGCCTGCCCTGTTCTCTCAAGGGACGTCTTTGTCCAAGGCTACAGCAACAGCGGGAATCCTCCCAAGACCACACCTTGATAGCAGAGAATGCTGGAGCATTTCACAGGGCAGAATTGATTTGTGTGTGTGTGTGTATGTGTGTGTGCGTGAGTGTGGCAGGGGGGAGTTATGGTGTAAGGGTAGCAGTATGCTAGGCAGAGGTGGGAAAGGCCAGTTGATGGATTTGGGAACAGGACTCTGGAGTTGGAGCCCAGTCTCTGCCCTGGTGGATGCTCTCCACATCCTTAGAGGTGGGATAGGGTCCCTCCAGCTACGACCACTGTCTCCCCAGTGATGTAGCTGGCGTCTTCAGAGCATAGGAAAGACACGATGCCGGCACAGTCCTCTGGCTTGCCTATCCTGGGAAGCAGGGAAAAAGGAAGGGAGTAAAAATCAAACAAGGAATGGAATTTGCTAACGTATCAGGCGATTTTTCAGAATCAGTGAATTGTCCATAAAATAGAGCTACCATTATTATAAGCTGTTATAATTCAATAAAAGCATTAATACTGTACTCTGCAAAAACCACCACACATTATATTCATATAATATAGGGATATTTTGTTTTTTAGAGAACTCAGGACACCAAAATCCAAAGTTATATAGATAACCTGGCTATTTCATTCTTCAAAGAATTTGTTTCACATGTGTGCTTACTATTCAAATATCAGAGAGTCTGTGAGACGGTAAATGATTTGTTTAAAATGATTCCATTTGTACAGCTTCAATTCACAGACAACTTTTTCAGGAATCTATTTTTGTCTCAAAGTCATTTTGTGAGATTGTGCTAATTCTCAGTGTTTGTATCAGTGATTGCATAGTTAGGGAACACTTCAATCTCACTGCCATAGAATGCTCTAGAGGTGGGTGGAGTGGATACTTCAAACCTAGAAGGACTGGATTAGTGGTTCTCCATCCTAGCTACACACTGTTATCATCTGAGAGGCTCAACTTCTCCCCCTCTCCCCTTCCCCGACTAAAGATGCCTAGGTCCTGCCTTGGACCAATTAACAAAGAATCTCTGGGAGTGAGGCTTGAGCATCTGTGGTTTCACAACTACTCAGCTGATTCTAATGTGCATCCAAGACTGAAAAGCACGGGGCCAGATCATTCACTGTGGCTCAAGGATGACAATGGCCTGACCGATTAATGGAGTAGGCCTGCAGCTCATGCCTGACATGAGAATGGCTTTGGGAGCACTTGAGAGCATCTCCCTCCTCAAGTAGGCGTTGCTGGTATGTGTCCTTGAGGGGACAAGGTGGAGGAGCTAAAGACAAGAGAGCTCTGGGAAGCCAGAGACTGGAAAGAGGCAGAGAACTTAGAGGACAGGGAGCCAGATGGAGGTGCCTGACCTTTCGGGGGAAGAGGCTAGTTTTCTTAGGCAAGGGAAGTTTGGAGACTTTTATTTGAATTGTAGGGTCATCAACCTGAACTTTGGAAACATGACTCTTTTTATTCAAGGGAAACTAAAACAGCATGCTTTGATTTTGGTTTTGGTCCCTGATCCTTAGGGACACCCAGAGGTGGAGGCAAACACCCAGGTGGAGAGAGGAGTCAGGGCCTCCCCCAGGGCTCTGCTCTGCTAAACCTGGATGCCTCTGTGTTTGGATTTTACAAGGAGGCAGACTCCCTGCACACACCACTGTAGTGACGCTCTGTTCACAAACTTGTGAAGTCTGTGTGTTTGAAGCAAGGAACGGATGCCTGTGTTGTCTGCGGGACTGAGAGATGGCAAGCTATGGGCTTCGAGGGACCAGACCTTTCCATCATTATCCCTCCTCACCCTCCCCTGTGACAGCCTTACCTTTTGATCTGCATGGCTGCTTTTACGCGCTCCTGTTTTTCCTGATCCTCCCACAACTGCAGGAAAAAGGAAAATCTCTTCCTGTGAGGGACAGTGAAAGGACAAACTGCCTGCCCTCACATCTATTGAGAGGAAGGATGGAGAGGTGCCCCCTTCATTGCCTAGTCCTTCCCACCTCCCAGTCACCACCCACTGCCCTCTTCTGCCCCATTCTCTTCAGGTCCTAAGGAGGCATTTTGGTGGGTTGCTCCAGGTCTCATCCACTTAAGGAAATATGAAATGGCCTGAGTGGCTTCTGAATTCCTCAGTCTCACTGTGCACCTTAGGAAAGGACAGTGTGGGGATCTGGTCTGGACACATGGCTGGTATGGAGGGGGAGGGTGGAAAAGGCCAGGGCAGGGAGTGGAAGTGGTTGGGAGGTCAGGACCCAGGAGCTGGGCTCCTCCATTGAGAAGATGCCCTTTAGAGTCCCCATGGGATGCAGGACTCCCCTTCCTCACCATACGGCTGAAGCTAGTCTTGATGAGTCCAGGCGCCAGGCAGTTCACCCGAATATTCCACTCTGCCAGTTCGATGGCCAGGTTCTTAGTGAGGCCCAGCAAGGCTGTTTTAGAAACATTGTAAGGACCCAGGCTCTGGGGAAAGGAGAGAATTGGGTTAGTCTCTTCAACTCCAGCTCATTCTTGGTGGAGAATATCTTAACATAAGATAGAATGGGCAACTGGTAATAGGGCCTCTCTTGTTAAAGAGGGTCCCAGTTAGAAAACTGTCTAATGGCAAAACCACCCCTAGGTTAGCATTTGTGGAGGCAAGGCCTCTATTTCATTGGAAGGTGGTGTGATTCCAAAAGGGGACACACATTTCCTAGGGTGACTGGAGGAATGGGAAGTGCAGGGTGGAGGAAAGGATAAAAGCAGCAGAGAAGGGGGCTCTTACGGGAAACGGGCTGTAAGCTCCTATGGAGGACACGATCACTACTGAGCCGCCTCTGAAAAAAGAGCAGAACGGCCTTGCTGCCACGGAGCCCTGCCTCAGCCTGCGAGGGGCCCAGCGCGCCCCGGCGCCCTCCTGCCCTGTACCCGCGTTTCACCATCTCCGGCACCACTGCCTTTGTCAGCAGGGCTGTGGCCTTCACGTTAATGTCCAGAACCTGCAACAGAAAGAAGAGGGGGAACAGCATGAGGGCCTTCAGAAGGCTGCAGAAGGCAGGGTGATGGAGAGTTAGAGTGGGGTCCCCAGGATCTGTTTGTTAGGGTTGGCAGAGGTCCTAGAGATGATTTACCCAGAGCTTACAAGTGAAGACACCATGGCCCAGAGAGAGGGAGCTTTGAGAATGACAGCCAGAGAATGACACATTTTGGGGTTTGGGTGAGAAAGAATGGAGCCTGCTTCACCTTGTTTCCTAAGTCTGAGCTGACCCAGAATGGATCTGAACTCTCAAGGCTCCCTTGGACTTGAGCTGGACTGTCTTCCAACTAGCGAGAGCCTGGGATTTGGGCTGGCTTCCTGGACCTGCCCCAGAGTGAGCCGTGATTCTCAGGGAAAATGTGGCCTGACCTCAGGCACTTGGGTTTGTTCCAGCACTTTTCTGGCTTCTGAGTTAGGGAGGGAGATGCTCTGGGCCCTCCAGGATCGACTGGCTGGCTGGATACTTATTGGCACATGGGATCATGAGGAGGCACTACTGGGGGAGCTGGGGCATAGAACAGAATTAAAACTGTACATCTGTAATTTAAAACAAATGCATGAGCCTTGTTTACATGGTTCCAGGCACTGCGGGGATAATCCCCTCCCATTCCCCCCATGTAACTGTTTATTTTGAAAAATTTCACTCTTACAGATAAGTTGAAATAGAGGGACAATGAATATCTGGATATCCTTTAACTACATTCACCAGTTGTTAACATTTTGTGCCATTTGCCCTAACTATGTGCTTATGCAGCTTTTTCCTTACCCTTGGAAGGTACGTTGCAGACATTATAATACTGTAGCCCTAAATGCTGTAGCATTATTTCCAAATAATAAGGATGTTCTTACACACCACCATTCATTATCACACCCAAGAAATTTAACATTGATAATCATGATTTTACTTAATGTACTGTCCATAAAAAATCTTCCCCAAATGTCCTTATTTTAAAAGTCCAGGGTTCAATCAAGGATCAACCACTGCATTTAGATTTGATGTATTATGATATTAAAAAAAAGCCAACTAGAAAGAAAAATTACTCAGTTCATAACTGATTTTCATGTGGTCCCTATTCAGACTGCTCATGAAAGATGTTTCCCTGCTTTAAAAAATATCAATCAAGAACTGACTCACTGAAGACCATTTTGGCACTTTGGTCTCTATGTCTGTGGAACACTGATAAACAAACTAGAATATTTTAGTATCCTTAAACTTCAGTGTTGAGAAATTATTGATGACATCAGGGTAAAAGGCAAAACCATTGGAGATCATAAAAAATTTAGCATTTCCAAATCATGTGGGAGTATTAACCTTAGTAAACAAAGACAAATCTTTCAATTAAGGCTTTATAATTAAAGAATGTAGGTGTGTGATATACCTTATAAATATAATGTAATTATACACCCTCACATGAAAACCAATATTCTGTTCCTTGAATTTAGACATCTGGATCTCAGATGTTCTTGACACTGGAGTTAAAAAAGGAAGAGTGCATCTCTTTTTCAAAGACTGTATGTCATAAAGCGGCAACTTAGTTCATTTCACTAGAATTGATATTTCACTTAACTAGCAGCTATTAAAGTTTTCCAACTAATGAAAAAGCATTCGTTTTTGGCAGCTGAGAGGGGGAAGGGTTGTGTGTAAGTCTGAGTGTATTAGTTATTGGCATATTAGCTGCCATGCCTGCTGGAAATAAACCAGGAAGAAGAGCTTGGATAAGCCCACGGTGGTAGAGGGGAGAGAGCTGGGGGAGGGAAGCAGGAGACAGTTAGCAAGGAGTCAATGAAAACAAGATTGTGGAGAAGCAGAAATGAAAGAGAAAGACAGGGACAAAGGCAGCCCCCCACCTCCATTCGCCCTTCACCAGGTGCGCTGCAGATGTGTGGCAAATTGAGAGGACTCCTCACATTCACACTGCACTCGCCAAGTGCATTCTAAAAGCAGACTGAGTGTGTGGCATCCTCTGAGGCCCACCCCTGCTGCTCTCATCCCTCCTTACCTTGTCCCACACCTCCTCGGTGGTGTCCATCAAGCCTCCAAACAAAGGGTTGACGGCAGCATTGGAGACCAGGATGTCCACACCGCCATGGAGCTTCACAGCCTGGAGAGGAGGAAGAGCTGAATTAAGGCTATAGGACAGTAAGTTCAGTTCAGTTGCTCAGTCATGTCCGACTCTTTGCGACCCCATGAACCTCAGCACGCTAGGCCTCCCTGTCCATCACCACTCCCGGAGTTCACGCAGACTCATGTCCGTTGAGTCGGTGATGCCATCCAACCATCTCATCCTCTGTCATTCCCTTCTCTTCCTGCCCTCAATCTTTCCCAACATCATGTCCGACTCTTTGCGACCCCATGAACCTCAGCACGCTAGGCCTCCCTGTCCATCACCACTCCCGGAGTTCACGCAGACTCATGTCCGTTGAGTCGGTGATGCCATCCAACCATCTCATCCTCTGTCATTCCCTTCTCTTCCTGCCCTCAATCTTTCCCAACTCCAGGTTCCTATGCAATATTGCTCTTTACAGCATCAGACCTTGCTTCTATCACCAGTCACATCCACAACTGGGTGGTGTTTTTGCTTTGGCTCCATCCCTTCATTCTTTCTGGAGTTATTTCTTCACTGATCTCCAGTAGCATATTGGGCACCTACTGACCTGGGGAGTTCATCTTTCAGTGTCTTATCTTTTTGCCTTTTCATACAGGACAGTAAGGGAGGTGCATTTATCAATATTGGTAAGGGTTCCTTCTTAGGGACAGTTGTCAAAATGAACTCTTTTCCTTAAAACATTTTCTCTTCAAAAGCACCCCAAGCTTGGCTATTGTTCACTCACTAAACAGTGTCCAGCTCTTACAGTCCTGACGACTGTAATCTGCCAGGCTCCTCTGTCCGTGGGATTTCCCACGTAAGAATACTGGAATGGGTTGCCATTTCCTTCTCCAGGGGATCGAACCTGTATCTCTTGCATTGGCAGACAGATTCTCTACCACTGAGTCACCAGGGAAGCCCCAAGCTCTACTGCTAAAACATTTAAGGTTGTCTCATTTCTTTTGCAATCTCTTCTTCCTGCTCCCACTTCTTCTAAGGCTGTCGCTGATCCTTTCTCTTTTGACTTTCCCTTTCAGAACTCCTTTATTCTCATGGCCTCAGCTTTCACCTCAAAATCCATTTCTAGACCCTTCCTATTTTATCCTAGCCCCATTTCTCCAAGTGCTTACTATCCAGTTTCCCTTGAATGAGTTACCATTACTCAAACTCAGCCTGTCCACATGTACCTGAATGGAAAAATGAGTTTAAATAGACCTACAGAAAGTTGCCACTGGGAGGGGCCTTTGAGATCATCTCGCCCAATGTCCTCATGGTGATGGTGATAAAACTGACGTTCAGGGAAGTTCATTTCTCAAGGTCATATGGCTCAGTAATGACACATCAGGACCAGCTAAGAAGAGGAATCTGCTCATTGAGTCTTTGGAGAGGTGATATGCTCAGGGCACAAGGCTAATTAGTGGTGGCAGAATTGAATCTCTAACCCAGAGCTAATTCATAAAGTGAAAGTGAAAGTGAAGTCGCTCAGTCGTGTCCGACTCTTTGCGACCCCGTGAACTGAAGCCTACCAGGCTTCTCTGTCCATGGGATTCTCTAGGCAAGAATACTGGAGTGGGTTACCATTTCCTTCTCCAGGGGATCTTCCCGACCCAGGGATCGAACCCGGGTCTCCCGCATCGGAGGCGGACGCTTTAACCTCTGAGCCACCAGGGAAGCCCAGCTAATTCATAAGAGTCCTCCAAAAGTGAGTTGGGGGTCACTATGAAACTGGCTATCCAGGAGGGCCACGATGGAGGAGATGCCGGTCTGGGCTTAAAGCAGTTCCACGTTCAGTTATGATGCCTTTTCCTCCCCTCCCCCACCTCCTGCTTTTATTTTTTTGGCCTGGAGGCATGGAGGATTCAAGGCAGAAACTGAGATTTAAACTGGGAAAACCAAGAGAGCCAACAGTTAACCTCCTTAATAAACTGTAAGTAGGTGGTGAAGGCATGTGCTGGAGTAACGAATAGCCAAACCGTCTTTGTGCCAGCATTCTGCCACTGGGCAAACAGACTTCACATTTGCCCAGACTTGGCAATTTTGATGCCTTGGGCAAATGGCGCTAAATGGGCCCTCAATCAACTTTGTGCTTCCCGATTTGGCACACAGAGGTGTGTTATTAACAATGTGTACCATCTGCTAACTCCCGTTTTTAACTAATTATTCTTGCTAACTAGCTGCTAAGCTCAGTTGCTTCCACACTGCTGAGGGGGATGCCTGGGCTGTCAACACGTGAATTTAACACATTTTAAGATCACATAATCTTTGCAAAACCTCTATCAGTACTCTCCTGCACTGTCTAAATTTTGGTGTCCAGGTCACCTGCCTCGGCTCTGTGTAAGTCTCAAGGAAAATGCAGGATGTGTCAGAAAGTGATGCGTGCTGGGCCGAGTGCAGATGTGTTAGGGGTGGGGAGCTAGCAGACTGCCGCAGAATTGCCTGGAGCGCACTTCCGGTTGGTCTGTGCATCCCGTCCCCTTCTCCTTCTAGGCCTATCAGCCTGGAGAGGAGAGCAGGCTGGCTTTTGACTGAACAGAGACAGAGAACCGTGTAAGATTAACGGCAAATTTGCTATGACCACCCAGGTGTCTTCTAAGGCTTGCTCTAAATTGTGTGATTGCTACCCTAAAGTGGTTAAGAGTTGCTTGCTCTGTGTTCTGACAGGTCTTTTTTTTTTTTTTTTTTAAGTAGAATCAAGTGGAGAAGTGGCTGATCTGGTTTCAGCTCATGTGGCCTTTGAGAAGCTTCAAGGTGCAGTTTAGGAGGCCACTGGGGAATAACCATGCTCAGGGCAGCAGCTTCCCTCATCACAGGCTAGTGGCTGGCTATAGGCAGGACACATCTCAAACTGCCAACAAGTATCCTATCATTCTCCACTCGACACTGGTCTTTTCAACTACTTGAGAGTCAATTTTGATTCATCCCGCCTGGTCCCATTTCTTGACACCAGCCAGGGGGAAAAAATTTGGTAGGTTCCCACTAAACATCTCTTAGGCACATCTGTTCTGGTCTTCCTGCCACGGCTCTAGACCCAAGTGACAGCATCAGCTTCCTCACCAATGTCCTTGCCCAGAGTCTTCATTTCTCCAATATATCCTTCCTACCAGTGCCAGATTATTGTTCTTTAGTAATTATTTCCACCTTACTCAAAATCTCGCGTGGATTCTTATCTCCTCCAAGAATGTCTAAACTCCTTTGGGAGGCCATGGAGGTCCATGTCCCCCATCTTTCCCACCCGACCCATTTCCTACCAGGGCTCCTGAGCCTGTGCTCTCACACTGTGGGTTCACAGAGCACCCCACCCTCCCTTCCTTGACTATCAGCTCATTTTGCAGGATCATATGGGATCCTGGCCCTATGCCATCTGCATAGTCCCACCCACTCCTCAAAGTCTAGCTCAAACCTCACTTCTGGGTCAGAGCTGCAGGATGGGCAAAGGGGACCTAGTGAGGGTCCAGAAGTCACCTTCCCAGCAGGATTTTGACAATAAGTGGCCACATACATTTCACATGGCCACTAGTTGGCCCAGGATCCCAGGTGGCTTCCACCCTGAGGATCAAGGTCTTGGGCTCTGTCCAGCAGAGATGGCAGAGATGGCCAGGCATGGTGGCCTTCTTGGACCCACAACTGACTCTCTCCAATGCACATTTGAGCATCTGCCAAACGACTCCTGGCAAATGGAATAACCTATGCTGTCTACTATGCCACTGTCTACAATCGTTTCATGCCCTCCTTGTCTAAGATTACCCAAATTATTTCCACCGCTTTTCATTCTGTCAGCACAGTATCTTTTGCTTCCCATCCTTGGGTTGATTCTTCCTGCCACTCCAAGAAATAAAGAGTGTGCCCTGAGCCTAGGAAAGAGTGGCCTCCTTTGTAAGATGTTTACCTGCAAGACTGGTGCCAACCAACTCTCGACACTGGTTTAGCCACGTTCTTTGAGACTAAAGTCCAAGAGGGCACCTAAGGCCTGACCTGGTAGGGAAATGCTTGGTAGTTTGTAGGTAGCTTGGCTTCCCTGGTGGCTGAGATGGTAAAGAATCTGCCTGCAATGCAGGAGACCCGGGTTAGATATCTGGGTCAGAAAATCCCCTGGAGAAGGGAATGGCTAGGTACTCCAGTATTCTTGCCTGGAGAATTCCACGGATGGAGGAGTCTGGTGGGCTACAGTCTATGGGATCACATGACTCAGTGACTAACACAAACACACAGGTAGCTGGTAAGTCTGGGTTGGCTCACACCTCTTCCCTTACTAGTTGTGGGACCTTGGGGTGTTGCTCCAGCTTTCTGAACCATTCTTTGTTAAACAGGGAGCATAGTCCTGCCCTTGCTTGGGCTGTTGTTTGCAGATAACCTGTGAAAGGCTCGAGACAAAGTGAATGGCACACAGTAGGTGGTTGAAACATAATGGGCTGCCTCCTATAGGTTCCTGGGCACTCAACTTTATAAACTGAAAAACAGGGGATTGATTGTTTCTTAGCTTATAGTGGGAATGCCTATTTACCCTTCTCATCTGCCCAATTAGACTGGAAGCTACTGGAGAACCAGGACCAGCTGGAGTTTTTTGGGTGCCCCAAGGCACAATGCAGGGTAGAACAGTAGAGTGTTTTTTGGTTCTCTGACTCAAATGGGATGATTCTCGGACACAGAACCGAAAGGCACACATAAAAATGTGCTGGTGGACTGGTGTGGGTATGCAGAATGCACTATTTTATCTTAGTGAACAGTGCTGGTTTGGATTACACCCATGTTGTCTAGGAAGGCCAGCGCAGGCTGCCTCCTTTCTGCTGTCTCGTGGCTCTGGACCTGTATGTCTGCTTACCGTGGCCACCAGCCGCTCCCGGTCCTCAGCCTTCCCTACGTGGCACACAGTGCCCGAGACGCTCAGCCCCTCCCCTTGCAGCGTTGCCACTGCCTGGTCCACATTCTGCTGCTTCCGGCTGCTGACCACCACGTGGGCCCCGTCCTGCGCCAGACGCCGGGCGATGGCAAAACCGATCCTGTGGGCAGAGAGAGAGAGAAGGACTTTTAAGCCTGGTACTTTTAAGCCCAGGCTGCCTGGGCTTTGAATTCCAGCTCTTTCTGTAGGACCTCCACGTCTTAGGGTTAATGGCACAGCCGTTACCATACAGATGGACATGCTTAGCATCTTTTTGGCACTGGTTTACTATTTTTATTATGGTTTTGGCCCTCAGTCTAGGTTCCCAGGAAGTGATAACACCTTCCACAGGTTTTATCATAGGCTCCATACCCTATAGGGACTGAGGAGAGAGAGAAATGACTTAGGGGTATAGCAAGCAGCAGTGATTTCCATGATTGGAGAGTCTCTCTCAGAAAAGCCTCTACCCCTAAATAGTTTTCATAGGACAGTAGTCTACATCATCTCAATATTCTATTGTTAGTTATGTTTTGGGGTACATATGAAACAGGGTCTCTGGTTCAGTCAGTTCAGTTCAGTTGCTCAGTCGTGTCCAACTCTTTGTGACCCCATGGGCTGCAGCACCCAGGCCTCCCTGTCCATCACCAACTCCCAGAGTTTACTCAAACTCATGTCCATTGAGTCGGTGATGCCATCCAACCACCTCATCCTCTGCCATCCCCTTCTCCTGCCTTCAATCTTTCCCAGCATCAGAACTTAACTGACTGAGTTATATTTTGGGATACATATGAAACTGGGGGTCTCTGGTTACAAACATAAATTTTTTACATTCATAGGAGAAAGGGTTACACATTAAAAAAAATTTATCTATCTGGCTATATGGGTCTTGGTTGGTCCATGTGGGATCTAGTTCCCTGATCAGGGATTGAACCTGGGCCTCCTGCATTGAGAGCATGGAGTCTTAGCCACTGGACTTCCAGGGAAGCCCCCAGGGTCACACATTTTGCACTTGTTAGCCATTAGGTTTCCCCGTTTATATGTTTCTAACTTTGTGAAGAGCTGGCATCTAGCAGGAGTCTGTGGGAATGAGAAACAAGGTAGGTAACAGTGGTTGATAAGAAACAGGCTGGGCAAGAGAGGCCACAATATACTGAACTAAACAAGAACCTGGACACATGACTTGTGTCCCCTCTGCTGCTGCTGCTGCTAAGTCGCTTCAGTCATGTCCGACTCTGTGTGACCCCACAGATGGCAGCCCATCAGGCTCCCCCGTCCCTGGGATTCTCCAGGCAAGAACACTGGAGTGGGTTGCCATTTCCTTCTCCAATGCATGAAAGTGAAAAGTGAAAGGGAAGTCGCCCAGTCGCGTCTGACTCTTCGCGACCCCATGGACCGCAGCCCTCTAGGGAACGGGCCAAGTTCTGTGAGGCTACTGCCAGTGCCACCGTGGGGGTGTCTGGAACATTTCCACAGTCGGCGTAGGCAGTGGATAGGGTGTTTGGAATCTGGACGGTCTTGGACTTCTGGCCTCTGGTCTTCCCAGACTCTAGGTGGAGCCAGTTGATTGGGGCGCCCCAGAACCCCAAGAGACAGGATAGACGGGGTGGGGTGAGGGGCAGCACCAAGGCGGCAGACCTGAGCCAGAGGCGGCAGTGACAACAGAGCTGTTAACTGCAAAGGTGGGGGGAGCGGAATCCGAAGGGGGCTGCAGGCCAACCACGTGCTGCCTTTCTTCCAGGGTCAACTCTGGCCACAAGGGTGGACTGAAGAGAGGGCGCGGGAGGCCAAGGACAAGGGGTAGAACCTGTTTGCAGACAACGGGGGACTCCGAGACTCGGGCTCGGGCACTCACCCTTCAGTGGAGGCCGTTACTAGGGCCACCTTATTCTCCAGCGGGTTCCGGCGCGCCATCCCGCAGCTGGCCATCCGGACCGACTTCCACGACCGCGCACAGGCACCCAAAGGCAGTCGCACCTTCAGCATGGCGCCGGCCCGTTCAGGGTTCTGCACTGCCCGGGGAGGTGACAGTGGGGCAGGGCGAGAGGCAAGGCGAAGGGTGAATCGCCGCCTCCTGGCTCGGCGGCCCGCTCCCCTCCCAGTTTCTGGCTCCCGGATCCCGTCTCCCCGCCCCTCGTAAGCCCTAGATCAGGACAGCTCGTCCCGCTCCGCGCGGGCCCTTGGCCAGGGGAGCCGGCCGTGGCCGAGAGCCCCCCCTGCCGTTTGTGGCCGCCGCGCCCCTAGATTCCCTGCTCGCCCGGGGCGGTCCTGGCTTGGGACCGTGCTGTCGGTTCCGGTTCCCTGTGGGGCCCTCCCCACCTCGGGGAGCTCGTAGACTTCTTTGTCCTCCCGCTCCTCCTCCCACCTCTGCTTGCCCACGTCAGTTCTTGGGGCAGAGGGGACTTTAACTGTTTGCTTTTGCTTCCTAGAACTTCAAGGTGGGTTTTGTTTTCCAAGAAAGTCTGGGTCCATGTTTGTGACAGCCCAAAGGAGGCCAGATGTTTTGAGATTGCTCATGGGGGTGAGGCTCCTCCTGAGGGTCTCAGGGGAGCCTGGAGGAGCCTACGAGAGACACCTGATGGAGAGGAGCAGGGCTAGGCCTGCACTGCCCTTCACTCTGGCTCAAGTTCTCCTCCATCCCCATAGGCCTGGAGGGCAGACTCTGATCACCAGGGGTAACCAGTGTGCAGAATTAAAGATCCTGACCTGACAGGATCTCTTATATCCTCCACTCTAGAGGACTTCTCTAGGCCTAAGTGGTAGCAAGGAGGCTAGAGTGTCCCCTAACCAGTGGTGGAAATTCAGAGCACTCAGGAGCACTCAAGTTCTCCATAATCACTGGTGCCCCTCAGTCTGAATCTCATGGAGGTCTTAGCCTCCATCCTACTACTACTACTACTAAGTCACTTCAGTCGTGTCTGACTCTGTGCGACCCCATAGACAGCAGCCCACCAGGCTCCCCTGTCCCTGGGATTCTCCAGGCAAGAACACTGGAGTGGGTTGCCATTTCCTTCTCCAATGCAAGAAAGTGAAAAGTGAAAGTAAAGTCGCTCAGTCATATCTGACCCTCAGCGACCCCATGGACTGCAGCCTTCCAGGCTCCTCTGTCCATGGGATTTTCCAGGCAAGAGTACTGGAGTGGGGTGCCATTGCCTTCTCCGAGCCTCCATCCTAGTTCAATAAATATTTGTTGAATGTAAAAGCATTATATAAACTTTGAACTACTAAACACATAGTAATTATTGCCACCATAGAGTAATTATTATTGCTGCCACAAGCCAGGCTCTCCATCTGTAAGCTGAGGGTGCTGGGGTAGATGATAGATAAGGTCCTCTCCAGCTATAAATTCTGTGTCCAAGACTTCAGCCCCTACTTCTGCCAAGTGGGCTGAAATGATCTCCCTCCTGGGTTTCTGAGAGAATGAATAAATCTGGATGGCTTATGATACACTGAAGAAACGTCTGACAGACCCAGTGTCAGCATGTGAATTGGTTTAACCCTGTGGCCTCCAAATGCCAGACTGAGAATCTGTGTAGATCCAAGGCAAAGTTTTCACTAGTTCAAGGCAAAAAATGAAAATACAGTGTTTCATAAAGCTAAGCTTATTTAATTTAAGAGATAGTCCTTTATTCTGGGATATGCTTTTGCTCTTTTTTTTTTTTTTTTTTTTGGTGTTAGTCTTTCTGTTAAGAGAATATGATGAAAGCAGATGGGTAGGTTAAGAAAAGGGTTGTTAGTTGGTGAAATCACCAGTCTGGCAACTTGATGTCAATCCCTACAATTAGAAGAGAGAGAATCCCGGTCTGTGAAATTCAGTTCCAGGGATTGCTGTTTAACAGAATTCATACTTGCTAAAGGTTCAGGTAGTATATGTGCAGGTCAGCTGAGCAGCCAAAAAGATTTCAGCATTTAAAAGTGTATGAGTAGTGAATGATATGTATGCACTGGATTTATAGTTTATTCCTCAATCGAGATATTATACAGCTGTGATATTCAGCACATCCCGATGAGATAAGAGAGCTCGAGTCTAATTTTCCCCATGTGCAGGGAAAACTGACTCTGACTGGTGCCCCTCAGTCTGAATCTCATGAATTATTGACAACAGAGGCTGGATAGCATGACACTCCTCTTCCTCCTGACCTGTTCAGAGCTAATGCACTGTGGGAACCCTTCCCAGGGCTTGCTACCTGCCTGTGGGGCTGGGGGAGGGGATTTAGGACTGAAGCAGAGCCTCTCAGGGCTTTGGCTCAAAGGGACAGGCCTGTAAGGCATATTTGTTCTCTCTCCACTTCCTGTCCAGAGGTGAGCCGCCAAATCCAGGGGTTGAGGTTAGCAGAGGGTTGGAGGGGTGTGTGTGTCGAGGCTGAGGGAGGTCACACCCCAAAGAGCAAAAGGTTTGAAGGCCTTCTCTGGTGGTCCAGTGGTTAAGAATCTGCCTTAAGATACCACAAGCTTTGGGGCAACTAAGCTCTTGTGCTACAACCACCGAGCCTACATGCTCTAGAGCCCACGCTCCACAGCAAGAGAAGCCCTCTCACAGAGCAAAGGGTTTGGGGAAGGGAGAATTCTGGCCTGGGAGCTCATGAACAGCACATAGCCTCCTTGTCTGGACGCGGGGTATATTTGGCCTCCAGAGAATGCCGGAGATATTGGGGGTGGGGGGGGTGTGTGGAATCTGTGAACAGAAAAATGTAGAAGGAAAGCAAAGAGGGTGGAAGTCTTCAGCTTCTACTACTCATCAAGCTGGTTTGTTGGAGAAGAGGGTAGGAAATTTTGGGGGAAAAAACATATATGTGTAGGAGTCTCTTTTAAATGGGGATTTTAATAGGTAATGGGTTTGTTCTTATATGGAGGTGGGACCATCTGCAGATCTTGAGGAGATGCCTCTGTGATTGAGGACTGCACTCTCATCTTCCTCAAAGGCTGACTGTAGTCTGGAAAGAAGTTCACCTGGGGTGGAATTCAAGTCCTGCATCTTGCTATAGCTATTCCATTTTGGTCATTGACTCATCATCCCTGACACAAGTCAGGCTTGTGAGGTGTGGGAGGACTGTGTGATAACAGTGACTTTTATTGAACACTTACTAAGTCCTGGCAACTGTTGGGTGCTTTTTATAATTTTTATTGAATATGTCTAATCCAGTGAAGTAGGCAGTTTTATTTCCATATGTGAAATCAAAATGAGTCATGACAACCTGACCTGCTATCAGTGTTGAATAGCTACTCTTAATTTTTTTGACGTTGTTAGAGAATGACAGTTTTCTTGGAAATTAATTTTCTCTAAAGTGGAATTTTATTTTCTGCATCAATGCATTTTTGTTCTAATCATTGAAATATCTATTTTTTAAGTTACAAAAATAACACATGTTCACAATTTTTAAAAGAGACCCAAGGTTATAGAGTGAAAAGTAAAAAAGAAATTCTTCCCTATGCTTCTTTTACCTGCTCCCCCTATAGCTCTTAGTCTTGTGTATCCTTCTAGAAGTTTCCTAGGCATTTACATGCATATTTTCCCTTAAACATTTCCCATGAATGGAATGGCACTACACATAATGTCCTTCAAATTGCTTGTTTCTCTTCTTTCTTCTTTTCCCCCACTTCTGTCTTTCATTTCTTAAAATACATTCTTGGCGATTGTTCTGAGTAGTTCACAATAGTCCCCTTTATTCTGTCTCTCCCTTTTAAAAATAGCTATAAATTGTGTGGATATTCCATAATTTATTTAGCCAGTCTCCCACTGATGAACATTTAAATAGCTTCCAGTGTTTTGCCATTTGAAACACTGCTACAATGAACAACCTTGGATGTATATATATATATTGTATTTGGTACAAATATGTATATTTTATCCTGGGTCAAATGTTTTCAATTGATGACTATGGTCAAATGACCTTAAAAGAGATTTAATCAGTTCTGATGAAACTTTTTTCTAAACTGAATTTACCTGCTGCTCTGTCTTTTTGTACATTCTGTGTAGAATGGTTTAAACTGTGGTTGATGGTGTAACCTTAGGGCGATAAGAGGCAGCATACCTGGGTCTCAGTGCCTGGGAACCCATGGGATCGGTGGCTCCCCCAGCCTGCTGCTTGCAGACCTGGGGTGCACCTAGTTTCCCTCATGTTTGTAAGTGACAAGGCCAACCCCGGATTGCCAGATTTTAGGAACTGGAAACAGAAGGTAGGAAGCTGGGTTTTAATATGAAATATTTGATTAAAAAATATGTATTTATTTATTTGGCTGCACCAGGTCTTAGCTGCAGCACAGGGCATCTTCGATCTTCAGTTGTGGCATGTGGAATCAGTTTCCTGACCAGGGACTGAACCCAGGACCCTTGTACTGGGAGCACAGAGTTTTAGCCACTGGATCACCAGGGAAATCCTGAAATGTTTGATTTTTAAATGTTGGCAATAAATTTACTAAAAAACAACAACAACCCCAAAGCAATCAATTAATCAACCAACCAAGACAACAGAACAAAACAAAAACCGTGAATATATCTGTAGGTGCCAGAGACTGACACAATCTTTGCCTATTTGCAGGTAATGGATTATTAATTTTGTGAGATATCGCTCCATCTATAATCTCATGACTCTAATGCATAGTTCATTCAACTTCTTGTTTTTCAAAATTTTCCACCTATTGCCCTGTATTTAGGCAGTTATTTGTAAACACCGTGTAGAAATCACCCACCCAGTGTTTGTTCAGGTTCTTTTCAGGAACTCTGTACAGCAGCATGCAGAGGTTTTTACAGACAGACATTGCGGACTTACCTTGGTGGTACAGTGACTAAGACTCTGTGCTCCCCATGCAGGGTGCCTGGGTTTGATCCTGGTCAGGGGAACTAGATACCTCAGGCTGCGAAGAGTTTGAATGCCACAACTAAAGATCCTACGGGCTGCAACTAAGACCTGGAGCAGCCAGATAAATAAATAAATATATATAAAATAAATAAATAGATGCAAGTATGCTTGTACGCTAAGTCTTCTCAGTCATGTCCGACACTTTTCGACCCCATGGACTATGTAGCCTGCCAGGCTCCTCTGTCCATGGGGATTCTCCAGGCAAGAATACTTGAGTGGGTTGCTATGCCTTCCTCCAGAGGATCTTATATATATATTTTATATATATATGAAAGACAAGCCTTGGCTTCTCTTTTCCCTCATGCCCAGGATTGCTTTCTTCTGCTGTGTTTGGAAAGGGGTCAGGGTATCTTTGCTTATGTCTGTTGCATTGGCAGGCTGGTTCTTTATCACTAGCGCCACCTGGGATACAATATAGAGGGACAACCCCCCAAATAGGATGCCTAATATGACTTCACATTGGGTGCTTTATGAGCACAACCAAATTCTTAGTCCTGTTCCCAAAATTGTGATTTCCCCTTTTCCTCTTTCAGAGACAGTCCCTATGGCAGGCGTGGAGATGCAGATACTGTTTAGATCCTTCTTCTAGAAAGGACTCACTTTTGCTATGGGGAGTATGATTAGCAGTCACCAGCTGGTAGTCACAAGCGTGGCCTGAGCCAGTGCCTGGACAGGACGGTGGTGCAACAACCTTGCCACTTCTGTGGCTAACACGGGGCTCCTCTAAGGGGCTCTCTTTGCTTTGGAGGTTCCTTTAGGTCTGGCGTTTGTCAGATCTGCATCTCAGGGTCTCACAGCTCCTCCTTGATCCTGCTTCCTCCTCTTTCCTTTCACAGATGTTACTCTGACTAAATCCTCTGGACTCCTAATTCCATCAAGGTATCTGCTTTGTTGGGGACTCACAGTTTCTTTCCTTCATAATCTTTGCAGTGCAAGACCCCACTCCCAACACACAGGAGGTGTTTTCCCAGAGAATCTGTCCTTCCCCCACCGTCTCGTCTGAGCTTCAGGGCACTCTGAAGCAAGAATCCTCTGTAACTGTGCTTCCTGCCAGTCTCAATTTTTCTATGAGGGCCTGAGGAGAAAACAGCAGGGCGGGCTTTGGCTATATCAGGCCAGCACAATAGTGCAAGGCCAGCCCTGGAGCTCCATGTGTTTCCCTGAGATCTCTCTGAGGGTGTGAGATGAAGAAATGTTCCCTGGCCTCTTCTGAAATATTTCATGTTCCTGTAAATTTCTGGATCAACCGAAACACACACACACACACACACACACACACACATCTTCCAAGAATCCACAGCAGTTCCTAGGGACAATGCAGCTGAAACCACAAAAGAAAGGGAAACATTTCCCTAGAGGTTCCAGCCTGCCCTCTCTGGAGATAACATTTGCCATTATTATGTAAAGCAGTTTCAGTTTCCCTGTCCTGCTTTTAGAGCATTGAAAGAGGCCTCTAGTATGAAATGGATAAGGCCCATCACAAACCTTGCCAAAATGACAGAGCCGTCTGCTTCTCAGGGCTTTCTCTTTGTTGGGCCAGATCAAATTCTTGAGCAGCATGCACTCTTTAATCTCTGCAGAGGAAGTAGGGGAACTTTAAGATTGATTTATTATTCTGTTGAAAGCAAACCCTCAGGAGTGAAGGGGGTGGGTGAGATTGTCCTCTGTTCACATAAGCTTTCCTCACTCATCTTGAATTTAATGACAAAGGGATTGTTCTTACATTTTGAAACTTTGTATAATCATATGCTACACACTTTCTCCACCTTGTTTTTTTTTTTTTTTTTTAACTTTTGATTTTGAAGTAATTACAGTTTCATGGTAATTATAAACTCAAAAGTAACAGAGTTCGCATGTACCCTTCGCCCAACTTCCCCCAGGGTGACTTCTTGACCTCAGTCATACAATGTCAAGACCAGGACACTGGCATTGGTTCAACACTGTTAACTAGACGATAGACCTTATTTTGTGTCCATCTTTTTTTATGTGTCCTTATTTGTGTGTGTCAATGCATGCATGCTCCCTAGCTTCTTTGACTGGAGATCTTTGACCAGCAGGTCATGCTTCATCATTATTCCTTATTTCATTATCTGGATGATTTATCCATTACCTATTGAAGTCCGCTTCAGTTGATTATGGCTTTAATATACATGATGTTGCAATAGCATGTTTGCTCACTTGGCTAGGAGAACTTCTTTATACTGGGCCCAAATAAATAGCTGAAGCCGCAGTGCAAAGATTATGTTTCTTTGACTTTTTGAGAGAAATTGCCAATTGCCCTCCAGAAAAGCTGTGCCCTTTTCCAGCCTCAGGGTCCCTTCCTGAAAAGGCATTTCTGTGTGATAGTGTCCATTTCATCACATCCTCATAGCACTCCATTTCACCAAACATTTTAATTTTTGCCAGTCAAGGTGAAAAAACTCTTTTTGATTTATATTTCTTTATTAAAGGTTATTTTTTCATATGTTTATAGATACTGGTGTTTCTTGTTTCGTAAAATGCTTGTTCATGTCCTTTGTCCACTTTTATTGGCTTGTTTATTTGTTTTTTCTTAAAAGGTCAATGTTCCCTCTTGCCATCTCCTGTTCACATACCACAGGTCTTTCCTGTTCGCACAGGAATAGGAGATGGCAAGAGTGAATACTGACATTTTAGGAATCAGTGAGCTAAAATGGCCTGGAATGGGCAAATTTAATTCAGATGACCATTTTATCTACTACTGTGGGCAAGAATCCCTTAGAAGTAATGGAGTAGCCCTCATAGGCAACAAGGATCTGTTCAGATCCTTCTAGAAAGGATTAACTTTTGCTGTGGGGAGTATGATTAGCAGTCACCAGGTAGCTGGTGACCAGTCACCAACAAAAATCCGAAACACAGTACTTGGGTGCAGTCTCAAAAATGACAGAATGATCTCTATTCATTTCCAAGGCAAACCATTCATTATCACAGTAATCCAAGTCTATGCCCCAACCAGTAATGCTGAAGAAGCTGAAACTGAATGGTTCTATGAAGACCTTCTAGAACTAACACCCCCAAAAGGTGTCCTTTTCATCATAGGGGACTGGAATGTAAAAGTAGGAAGTCAAAATATACCTGGAGTAACAGGCAAATTTGGCCTTGGAGTACAAAATGAAGCAGGGCAAAGGCTAACAGAGTTTTACCAAAAGAATGCACTGGTCATAGCAAATACCCTTTTCCAACAATACAAAAGAAGACTCTACACATGGACATCACCAGATGGTCGATACTGAAATCAGATTGATATTATTCTTTGCAGCCAAAGATGGAGAAGCTCTATACAGTCAGCAAAAACAAGACCAGGAGCTGACTGGCTCAGATCATGAACTCCTTATTGCCAAATTCAGACTTCAATTGAAGAAAGTAGGGAAAACCACTAGACCATTCAGGTATGACCTAAATTGAATCCCTTATGATTATACAGTGGAAGTGAGAAATAGATTCAAGAGATTAGATCTATCTGATAGAGTGCCTGAAGAACTATGGACGGAGGTTCATGACATTGTACAGGAGGCAGTGATCAAGACCATCCCCAAGAAAAAGAAATGCAAAAAGGCAAAATGGTTGTCTGAAGAGGCCTTACAAATAGCTGAGAAAAGAAGAGAAATGAAAGGCAAAGGAGAAAAGGAAAGATATACTCATCTGAATGCAGATTCCATAGCAATGAAAAATAAGAAAACCTTCCTAACTGATCAATGCAAAGAAATAGAGAAAAAACAATAGAACAAGAAATATTAGAGATCTCTTCAAGAAAATTAGAGATACCAAGGGAACATTTCATGCAAAGATGGGCTCAATAAAGGACAGAAGCAGAAGATATTAAGAAGAACTGGCAAGAATACACAGAAGAACTATACAAAAAAGATCTTCATGACCCAGATAACCACGATGACCTAGAGCCCGACATCCTGAAATGCAAAGTCAAGTGGGCCTTAGTGAAGGAGGAAACAGACAGAACAGACTCCATCTTGAAAGCAGGACTCCATCTTGGGCTGGACTGTGGACTTTGAGCTATATGCCCAGTGTCTATGGAAATGACATGCCAACTGGAAAACCAGACCCCCCCCCCCTCCGGATGGAAGAGCCCCAGGGCACATATCTAGACTCTCTATTGCCTAAAAGAACACCCTAATTATCTGTGTAACCAAATAGAATCATAAATTCATTTATGCTTATTGGGGTATGACTACAGGCCTATTGATAATTGTCCACTGTTAACTACCTAGGCTTAAGGCATATGAATCATGGGTTATCTTTGATTGTATCTTTCTTTTCCTTTGTTCAGACTAGTTTCAGGGAATTTGGGGAGGTGGGTTTGGGCACGTACACTTAGGGTATATAAGGTTTTCAGAAAAACTGGTTGGGGTCCTTGGCTAAGAGGAGACTCTGCCTTGGGCCCGCCGGTGTAATAAACCGCGCTCCACTCTCTGCATTGTCCTTCTGAGTGAGTTTGTTTCACAGAACGCGTGGCTACAACATTTGGTGCATTGGCCGGGAAACTCCTCACTTTGAGGAGACAAGTCCCATTTGGAACTACTCCGAGGCCTTGTGGCTTGAATCTTTTAGAAGGGGGAAGGCGCCTCGCCCTTCTGGAAGGATTCTGCTTCTCAGCGCCCGGACCTTTCACGTTAGCAGGTAGTGGACGGCAGCAGGGGAACTGAGTGCTCAGGTGAGGAGGAACCCACCCGGCAGGGTGGAAGAGGGGGTCTGATAACCCCCCGGGAGGGACTAGAAGGGGCACAGACCCATAGGAGAGCCTGGAATAGGCAGGTGGAGGAGATTGCTTGGTACACAGTTTGATGAGCGTGTTAGGGCTTAGGAAGGAAATTTGTGAAGGTCATTTAGGAGGTGGTGTCCATGCCGTCTTGGGGATAATTATTACCAAGCAGTTGCCAGGGGGTTGTTAGGAGAAGAAACTTGGTCTTTATGTGCTTGTATTCTGCCCTCCCCAAGGAGGTGTCCCATCTGCTGTGAAATTCTTGACCCTCTTGGAACTGTCAGGCTAGAAGGAGGGGGATACAAAGTGAGTACGAATTGGCTTTTCCAGAGATGGCCTGGGACATGGGATGTTTAACCCATCTGTGTTTTCATCCGCACCTGATCAGGCCCACCAAGGCAGAATGGACTTTAAAAGTTAAGGGAGAAACAGTCTTGGACCACGTGGTGTTCTGGTTCGGCTGTGCTGACCGGCAGGTGAAGACATGCCGATCCCCCTTCTCCCTCTGGGATCTGGCAGGTAAGGCTCTTCTCACCCCAGTTAGGAAGGAGGCAGAATGGCAATATAAGTGTTTCATTGAGTGGAAATATCAGAAGTACATAGGGTACCAAGAACTTCGTAGACAGAATGAAAAAGAAAAATAGAAGAAGGTCCAAGAAGGTAAGCAAGATGGGAGGAAGTGAATCTAAAGCAGTGTACTGGAGTGCATGATTAAAAATTTAAAGAAGGGATTTGGAGGAGACTATGGGGTGAAGATGACGCCTAACTGCCTCCGTATATTCTGTGAGGTCGAATGGCCCCCTATGGGAGTAGGATGGCCACCAGAGAACACCATGAACTTAAAAATAGTGGAAGCCTCTATACAGTAGTCACAGGAGAGGAGGACACCTGGATCAATATCCATATATTGACTCATGGCTAGGGTTAGCTCAAGACCCTCCTACTTGGATGAGGTTCTGTATCCAGAAGGGAAAGGGAAAACTATTAATGGCACAAAAATTGACTGATGATAAAAAAGGAAATTCTGCAGGATTTGGACGGGGATGACCTGCGCCTTCCCCCATACTGGATGACACACCCTCCTCCCAGTGCTCCACCAGGACCAGAGGCCAGGTTAATGCCCGATCCGGGGCCAGGTGAAGTTCCTGCGGCAGCCACTGCTCGTCTGCCAGCCCTCCCGGAGTTCCTAGAGCCGCCATATCGGCAGGCTGCAATCCCAGCAATGGAGACCTCAGGTCAATCCCCCCGGGATTCCACCTCAGCCGGATCTCCTAGATTGTATTCACCTCTCCCGGTGAGTGCTGATGGGAAAGGGGAAGAAAACACAGCAATTAGAGGCTGCGCTCCGCCAGGAACGGGGGAAAGAACCCCACTCCAGATGTCCCTCAGAGAGCTACAACAGCCTCCAGTTCAGGACGCACGGGGCACCACCAGCAGCCCCCTGTAGCCTATTATCACCAGCCATTTTCCTCTACGGATATGTTAAACTGGCGGAGACATTCTCCACCGTACTCGGGGGAGCCACAAGCCGTGATTAGGCTAATCGAGACTATTTTTCGAACTCACCACCCTACATAGAATGACATAATCCAACGACTAGTCTCCCTTTTCAGCACTGAGGAAAGACACAGGATCCTAACTGAGGCCAGAAAATGGTTAAGAGAAATGGCACCTGACGGTACTGCAAACCCGCAGCGGTGGGCAGAACTAGCCACCCCCGATGAGAGGCCCAGCTGGGACTGTAACACAGAGGAAGGGAGGGGCCACCCGGAGAGATACCAGGCGGCTACTTTACAAGGTCTCAATTCAAAGGGAAAGCGAATCACCCTCTGGGTTCTGCGAAAGACTGTGCGAGGCCTATAGACTTTATATGCCAATAGATCCAGAGGCTGCTGGGTCTCAGATGGTGATAAATGCAGCCTTTGTGTCTCTAGCCTACCCTGAAAATGTCAGATGGGGGGACACCAAGTGACTCATGAATTTTTATACATCCCTGAATGCCCAGTACCTTTGTTAGGAAGAGACTTGCTGTCTAAATTGGGGGCACAAGTGGCCTTTCCCCCCACGAAAGACCCACTGTTTGAGTGGGCTCAACCACCTATTTACTCTTCCTCTTGGTAACCCTGCAAGATGAATGGAGGTTGCCCGATCTCCCGGAAGGGTAACCGGATGGGCTAAACAGTCAAGAAAGAGAGTTAGCTCAACAATCCCCTGAGGTCTGGGCAGAAGACAACCCCCACAGACTTGCAAAACAAGTCCCACTGGTAACAGAACTCAAGCCCGAAACAGTTATGTCAGCATCCGCCTTGGGCCTGCCAGACCTTGCTAAGCTGTTTACTCTTTACGTGACTGAAAAGGACAAGGTGGCTATGGGAGTGTTGTCCCAGACTATGGGGACATGGGACAGACCCGTGGCTTATCTCTAATCAGCCGGACAGTGTTGCCACTGGGTGGCCGGGACGCTTACGGGCAGTTGCTGCGTTTGCCTTACTGGTCTGGGAGGCAACCAAGATGACTTTGGGCCAAGATTTGATCATAAAAGTCCTGCATGAGGTCAACACTCTCCTGTGAGGGGACCCCCATGGCTGTCGACATCCCGGATTACTCAATACCAGGGACTGTTAGGTGAGAACCCCCATGTTACTACTGAGCCTTGTCAGGCCCTGAATCCGGCAACTCCCCTTCCTGTGGGAGAAGGTGGGCCCTCATATGATTGCGGGGAAATCCTAGAAGAATTTTATGCCAGCAGACCTGACTTGAGAGACCAGCCAATCCCGGACCCAGATTTGGTCCTGTACACCAGTGGCACCAGCCTGGTGAAATAAGGACAATGACTGTCGGGATATGAAGTGGTCATGGAAGAAACCATCGCTGAGGCTAGCTCTCTGCCACCACACTGGTCCACTCAACAGGCTGAACTATATGCTCTAATCCAGGCCCTCCAGCTGTCAAAAGGTAAGAAGACAAACATTTACCCAGACTCCAGGTATGCTTTTGCTACACTACAGGGCTATGTATAAGGAGAGAGGCCTTTGACAGCTAGTGAAAAAGATATTAAAAATAAGGAAGAAATTAAGACCCTATTAGATGCTGCCTGGGAACCAGAAAGGGTTGCAGTCATACACTGCTGAGGACATCAAAAAGAGGATACCCCCTGGGCTTGGGGAAACAGACTGGCAGATAAGACCGCTAAACAAGCAGCTGAGGGCTTGGGAGTGACAAGTGAAGCCTCTATTAAAGCTCTCATGTTGGCGGAGCTGCGTGAGCTAACATTGGACTCTCCAAAATACACTGAAGCCCAAAACCAACTAGCCAAAGTGGAAGGGGCCATCAAGACTGAAAAGGGACGGCGGGAATTGCCAAGTGGCAAATTATCGATACCGGAGGAGCTGGCACCCACTCTGGTAAGCCAAACACACCAAGAGACCCACCTAGGCCATGATAAACTTGCCTTCTCTGGTGGCTCAGATGGTAAAGCGTCTGCCTGCAATGTGGGAGACGTGATAAACTGGAAGAGCTAATTTGAAAATATTTCTTGGCTCCTTGCCTCTCTTCCCTATGCAGGACAGAATCTCAGAACTGCACTGCCTGTTCACAGGTCAATGCTGCCTCTTGGCACAGACAGAAACCTCCGGGGATTCAGCTAAAAGGCATGCTGCCCTTTGAACACCTGGAAGTGGACTTTACTGAAATGAAGCCTCACTGACACTACCGTTACCTGCTGGTCATGGTATGTATGTTCACGGGATGGGTAGAAGCTTTTCCTACCCGGATTGAAAGAGCATCAGAAGTAGCTCGGTGCCTGCCTAGGGAGATAGTTCCCAGATTTGGATTTCCTACCAGCATTGGATTGGACAATGGCCTGGCTTTCGTAGCTGATTTAGTATAACAAGTAAGCAAAACTTTAAACATCAAGTGGAAATTACACACAGCATATAGGCCCCAGAGTTCTGAGATGGTGGAAGGAACCAGCCAGACCCTTAAAGAGACACTCTCCAAGTGGATCACAAAGACTGAGTGCTCTTGGGTGGACTTATTTCCAACAGCTCTGCTCAGACTCAGGATGACCCCACGGTCCCATGGCTACTTTTTTCACGAAATTGTGTATGGGAGGCCCCTCCCATAATAAAACAGGTGTCAACAAATTTGCCTCAGGTAACGGGAGGTGAGATTTCACAGCAGATGGAACAACTGGGTAAGGAAAGAAATCAGGTAACTAAGCCTGTACAAGAAAGGGTGTCATTCCCCCTTGGCGAACAGACTCACGAATTTGTGCCCGGGCATCAGGTGTGCATCAAGGACTGGAAACATGACTCCTTGGCCCCACATTGGAAGGGTCCATACACTGTTGTTCTAACCAGCCCTACTGCGGTTAAAGTTGCAGGTATCACTCCCTGAATCCACCACATGAGGATGAAGAGAACATACCATGCAGACCCAGAAAACGCTGAGTGGACTGTGCAGAGGGACCCCACTGACTCTCAAGAGACTAAGATCATCCTTAAGAAGAAGAAGGAAAAGAAGATCCCCGATGAGCCCCTTCAGGATGAAGCCGCATAATCAACTCCTGCCACTTGGCCTCATCAACGTGATTTTGAATTTAACTTCCATTTCAACTCAGGACAATGTTTTCGTCTCATAGACACATTCCTATGCAGATTTCCCCAACACCTCCAACTGCTGTGTATGTGGGGCTATGCCTCTGTCTGTGATGGATGGACTTTCTTGGTGGGTGTCACCGCTTCGCCAAGGAGATTTTAAATCACTCCGCTCTTTTCTGGGGTGACAAAAAGACACTTTCCTTTCTCTTGTCAATCATAATCTCTCCCTGCTCTCTTGGTGTAAGCCAGACCTACAGTCAATAGACTTGGGTCATGGTGTTACATTTGATGTAAACACCAGCTTCATAGAAGTAACAAAAGCCTATACCTCATATTTAAAGAACAAAATGGGAAAAAGCTCCCTGTCCAGCAAGGGAGGACAGGCCTCTAGGTATGTTGAACAATTCTGCCAAGTCTGGGATGAATATTTCCGGATGTCCCCAGAAAAGGGTCAATTAATTACTCCCGTTGCTGTATGCTGGGAACAAAAAGAACAAAGGGTAGGGTTTGGTGACCATCCATTAGACCCAGAAGAACTAAAATATATGGGGTATCTATCCCCTGAACAATGTAAACGAACATTCGAGGTACACACCACCCCAACCAGTCTATCCATTGGCCAGGCTCTGATTGGAAATATAACCCTGGAATCCGCTGGGTGGTGCCCAGCAGAACCCACTGGCTTTGTGGGCCTAACCTTTGGCATTGGTTACCAATCAGCTGGGTAGACTGCTGCACACTGGGATTCGCTTTTGCCCATGGCAGCATAAAGCCTAACCCACAATAAGCCCCGGTAAATCTACCTTATTTACATGCTAGGTGGACAAGGTCTGTGTTTCAATAGTATGAGTGTATCACTGCCTTATTCGTACCTTTTATAGGGACAACTAGATAGTGCTAAAGCCATCCAAACCTTAAATGAAGAACAAATCCAAATGAGAAAAGCGGTAATTCAAAATAGAATGGCTTTGGACTTGCTCACAGCTGCTCCAGGAGGGACCTGTGCTATAATTAAGGTTGAATGTTGTGTATGTATTCCTGATTTATCTGGCAATGTATCAGCTGCTTTAGACGACATGAAAAACCAGGTAAAAGCAATGTCAAATGAAAATATTCCTTTCTGGACTTTGGTCCTAACTTGGGTGAAGGGTGATTGGTGGAAAACTATTTTTACCATTGTTATAGTTGCCTTGATAGTTCTGCTTTGTGGACCCTGCATTTTACAATGTATTATGAACTTTGTAACCCAAGGTTGGTGTTGTTCTCCCAAATTGGCGGTCAGAAATCCAGGGTGCAATATATCCCTATGAGTGATGTTCATACTATGAGTTAAGAGCATCAAGAGTGGGGAATGAAGGAGGAAACAGACAGAACAGGCTCCATCTTGAAAGCAGGACTCCATATTGGGCTGGACCAGGGACTTTGAGCTATATGCCCAGTATCTATGGAAACGACATACCAACTGGAAAACCAGGCCCCCTGGATGGAAGAGCCCCAGGGCTCATACCTAGACTCTCCACACCTAAAAGAATGCCCTAATTATCTGTGTAACCAAATAGAATCATAAATTCTATTATGCTTATTGGGGTATGACCATAGGCCTATTGATAATTGTCCACTGTTAACTACCTAAGCTTAAGGCATATGAATCACAGGTTAACTTTGATTTATCTTTCTCTTCCTTTGTTCAGACTAGTTTCAGGGAATTTGGGGAGGCGGGTTTGCGCACATACACTTAGGGTATATAAGGTTTTCACAAAAACCAGTCGGGGTCCTTGGCTAAGAGGAGACTCTGCCTTGGGCCTGCCGGTGTAATAAACTGCACTCCACTATCTGCATTGTCCTTCTGAGTGAGTTTGTTTCCCAGAACGTGTGGCTACAACATTAGGAAACATCACTATGAACAAAGCTAGTGGAGGTGATGGAATTCCAGTTGAGCTATTTCAAATCATAAAAGATGATGCTGTGAAAGTGCTGCACTCAATATGCCAGCAAATTTGGAAACCTCAGCAGTGGCCACAGGACTAGAAAAGGTCAGTTTTCATTCCAATCCCAAAGAAGGGCAATGCCAAAGAATGTCCAAACTACCACACAATTGCACTCATCTCACATGCTAGCAAAATAATGCTCAAACTTCTCCAAGCCAGGCTTCAACAGTACATGAACTGTGAACTTCTAAGAAAGCTGAGCACTGAAGAATTGATGCTTTTGAACTGTGGTGTTGGAGAAGGCTCTTGAGAGTCCCTTGGACTGCAAGGAGATCCAACCAGTCCATTCTGAAGGAGATCAGTCCTGAATATTCATTGAAAGGACTGATGCTGAAGCTGAAACTCCAATATTTTGGCCACCTGATGTGAAGAACCGACTCCTTGGAAAAGACCCTGATGCTTGGCAAGACTGAAGGTGGGAGGAGAAGGGGACAACAGAGGATGAGATGGTTGGATGACATCACCAGCTCGATGGACATGAGTTTGAGCAAGCTCTGGGAGTTGGTGATGGACAGGGAAGCCTGGAGGGCTGCAGTCCATGGGGTTGCAAGGAATTGGACACAACTGAGCAACTGAACTGATACGTTTGTTCATTTTTTCTCATAAATGCTTCATGAAAGGAAATTAACCATTTGACTGCCATGTGTGGCAAATATTTTTCCCAGTTTGACTGTTGGGTTTATGTTTTTTTAATTTTAGGTAGATGCTTTAAATTTTTATGGAATCAAATTTATTCACCTTTTATTTTATGGCTTATGAGTTTTAGATCATGTTTAGAAAAACCTTGCTTACTCCAAAAATATAAAAAATTTACTCATGTTTTTGTGTAGCTATTGAATGTGGTTTTGTGTGTGTGTGTGTGTGTGTCTGTTAAACTCTTTGGGCCATCTGATACTTGTTCTTATATAGGAAGTGACATAGAGATGCATTTTAATTTTTTTCCCAAATGGTTAATCAGTTATCTCAGCACTGCTTGCATTATCCCTCTATGCCTTTATTATTTTTATTATTCTCATATGTATTGGAATCTACTTCTGGATTCTGTTTCATTCCATTGATTTCTCTATCTGTTCCCATACCAGGATTTTAATAGATGCTGCAAAGAGGTAAAAGGAAAGTGGAAAAATTTCATAAGTTAATTTCAACAGAATGGTCATCACCCAAAAAAAAAAAAAAAAAAACAAAAACTATGAAGAATAAATACTGGAGAGGATGTGGAGAAAAGGCAACCCACCTACACTGTTGGTGGCAATTTAATTGGTCTAGCTGCAGTGGAGAACAATGTGGAGGTTCCTTAGGAAACTAAACGTAGAACGACCATATGACCCAGCCATCCCACTCCTGGGCATACACCCTGAGAAAACCATAACTCAAGAAGACACATGCACTCCAATGCTCATGATGATAGCCAGGACATGGAAGCAACCTAAAAGTCCATCAACAGAGAAATTGATAAAAAAGATGTATTGCATATATACAATGGAATGTTTGTTGTTGTTGGTTAGTCACTAAGTTGTGTCTGACTCTCTTGTGACCCCATGGACTATAGCCTGCCAGGCTCCTCTGTCCATGGGATTTCCCAGGCAAGAATACTGGTGTGGGTTGCCATTTGCTTCCCCAGAGGATCTTCCTGATCCAGGGATGGAATCCACATCTCCTGCATTGACAGGAGGATTCTTTACCATTGAGCCAGCAGTGAAGCCCAATGACACATTGCTCAGCCATAAAAAAGAGCAGAATTGAGTCAGTTGAAGAGATGTGGATGAGCCTAGAGTCTGTCATATAGAGTGAAGTAAGTCAGAAAGAGAAAGCAATTATTGTATATTAATGTATATATATGGAATCTAGAAAAATGGTACTGATGAACCTGTTTGCAGAGCAGCAATAGGAGCATAGACATAGAGAATGGACTTGCAGACACAGGAGGGAAAGAGGAGAGGCATAAAATGAGAGAGTAGCATTGACATATATATACCACCATGTGTGAAATAGACAGCCAGTGGGAAGCTCGGTGCTCCGTGTGACCTAGAGAGGTGGGATGGTGGCTGGAGGGAGGCTCAAGAGGGAGGGGATACATGTATACGTATGGCTGATACATGTCGTTGTACACCAGAAACCTATACAATATTGTCAACCAATTATACTCCAATAAAAAAATAATTTCAAATAGAACAGCATGGCAATTCAGAGGAAGTAAAGTTTTCAGTTGCAGTGGTCTGGAAAAGCTTCATGAAAGAGGAACTTGTAAGACATAACTTGAACGATGAGCAGCAATAGTCAAAGGGAATAAAGTGCTAAGGCGTGGAAGCAGGAGGGGGTGAAGATTTTGTAGATGTCTGTTGTATCTCTGCCAAGGAACTCACTTGTGTTTTTATGCACGCCTGTCTTGCATATGGTCAAGAGAATACAGATGTTTTGGTATTACTTTCTCCAGGAATTTTGAGGATATATTTATTTATTTTTAAAAAATTTTCAGTCATGCCATGTGACTTTCAGGATCTTATTTCCCTGACCAGGGATTGAACTCGTGCCTCCTGAAGTGGAAGGTCAGAGTCCTAATCACTGTACCACCAGGGAAGAGGGAAGTCCCCTTCAGGATACATTTATGAATCATAATACCTCCAAATCGAGCACCTATTATTTGCTAGGGATAGCTATATTGGTTCCTATTTTCATCACAGTGAGCAAAAGTTGATATTGTTATTTGCATTTTAGGAATGAGGAAAAACCTCAAACAGGTTAAACAGCAGCTCATAAGTGGCTGCACTGAGATTCGAATCCACAGCTAAAAAGTTAAAGAGCCAGACACAACAAAACCAGAAGAGAAAACATCCCAGATGATCACTCATGGTTAGGGGTTAGGGTGTCTGGAGCAGGTCCTGTCCCTTCTCTGCCCATGCCACCTGGGATCATTTTTACCTATTTTTTTTCTTTAAACTTTTTTAGAGTTTGATCTAGGAGAGAATCCTTTTTTTTTTTTTTCCTGGCCAAAGTGAGAGGCTTGCAGGATCTTAGTTCCCCCACCAGGGACTGAACCCAGGCCCCCTGCAGTGGAAGCACAGAGTCCTAACCGCTGGACCACCAGGGAATTCCCAGAGAGAATCTTTAAAAAATTTTGTGGAAGTGTAGTTGACTTACAATATCATGTTAGTGTCAGTCCCTTTACCCGCTCTGTGTGCGTCAACTGAATTCCAATGTGAGTGGCCCTTGGCTAAGGATAATGCTGGCACTGGGATGTACGCAGCTCTTTTGTCCTATCCTTGGAATGATTTTGAGGTGTGACCCACAGTGTTCCCTGAAGACCCCTGAGGCAATGAGTCAAAATTACCCTCTGTGTGACTTAGCTAGATGTAGCACCTTTACTTGGCCCCTTCCTGGTCCAGCTCCCTCATTCCTCTAGCTCTTTCCCCTGGAAACATTTCCTAGTAAATTTCTTTCACACGCATCTTCCTCTAAGGCAGTATTGTTTCAAGAAACTTAAAAAAAAAACATGTATTTATTTGGCTGCGCCGGGTCTTAGTTGTGGCACATGGGATCTTTAGTTGTGGCATGAAGGAACTTTTTTTTTTTTTAGTGTGGCATGCTAATTCTTGATCTTCTGGGTGGCTCAGATGGTAAAGAATCTGCCTGCAATGCAGGAGACCCAGGTTCAATCCCTGGGTGGGGAAGATCCCCTGGAGAGGGGAATGACAACCAACCCCAATATTCCTGCCTGGAGAACTTCTTGGATAGAGGAGCCTGCCCACCTACATCCATGGGGTCGCATAGAGTCAGACATGATTGAGTGACTAACACTTTTTCATGCTAATTCTTAGGTGTTAAGAGTTGAACTCTTCACTGAATTACCAAGGAAGTCCCTCAAGAAACTTTTCTTTCACTTAAGTGGAAGTGTGTGTGTATGTGTGTGTGTGTGTGTGTGTGTGTGTCTATCTGTGTTGCCATTTAACATGCATCAACTACTGTGGAGCTAAAAAGTGCAAAAGTCACTGTCCTTTACCACATTATACTATCTCTCTATTTCTGTGTGGCTCACTGAGCTGGAAGTTGTCCTGGACACCCCAGGATCGGAACTGCAGATCAAATTCCAGATCTTAATGCCTGTTTGAGTACAGCAACTTAAAATGCACTGAATAAAAAATGCTTTAGTCATGGGTCTAGAGAATGCCATCAACTATGAAACAATTGGCTAGGCTGTTCTTTGGACTTCTCTGGGCAGTCAAGCTTGCCAAACAGCTTTCAGAGTCCAGATTTCCCTTTGCTAAGGTTGATAAATGTGATATAAAGGTCATGATGATTGATTATTAATTTTTTGCCAACTGGCAGAAGCAGGAAGAACAAGTTTGTCTTGTAGCAGAGCCAGTTGGTGTGCCTGACCACGTACTTGGCAGGGTGGCCACCCCAGAGCTCTGGTTCTAGGCTTGGCTTGGATGGGGAAAGTGGGGTGTTCAGAAATGCTCTACATTTACCCCCAAAGTCAGTGCAGCTAAAGGAAGGGCAGAGAACACATCACATGCTCAGTAACAGTGAATAAGACCTAGCCAAGTGGTCAGGCAAGGCTGTCGGTCAAATCTGCAGGAACCTGGGGCAAGCCTGGCTGCCAGAATTCACTGGAGGCCATGAGAGGAAGGCCGAGAGCCCCAGTCCCCAAAATACGGTGGTGATGAATTCTGGAAGGCAATGCAGAGGTGAGAGCGAAACACCCATCTTCCCAGGAAAATCTTGGGAGCACTGCCTCATGGTACCAGCTGAAGATTCTATTTGTCAGTACAAATGATTTAAGATTGGTTCCATGTTTAGAAAATAATGAGGATATGTGGATAATTGAGTGGAATGATTAAGGAAAAAGGAAGGTGACCTTGGCTCATCAAGGATAGCTCATTAGGACAGAGACATCGTGAGTTAAGAATTCATAGGGTCTGTAGTGTTGTTCCAGGGAAGAGCCATGCTTTCTGGTAGACGTGGCATTCTGGTGGCCCAAAGGTGTGCTGCAGGGTGGGGAGTGGGTGCTCACCAGCATGGTCAAGGTCTGGCAGGAGGATCCTCCGACCTCTCCTGATTCCACAGTCACTCCACTGCCTTCTGACTGTTACTCCAGGAAGGAGGTAAGGATCGCAGACAACCTTTTCTCATCACTGGCTTGGTTTCTCATCATTTGCCTGTTCCCCACCCAAACTGAGTCCACTGGCTTGAGACTAAATCAACTTTATGTGAATTTGGGGTCTGAGAGGCATTACCACATTCCCCCTCCCACCGTGAAGTGTTGACTGTCCAAGCTCCTGGCTGACCAATTTGAGAGTCACATGGGGCTCAGGGCCCACAGGGACTCAGCCTGGAGTGGGCAGTCAGATCTCACAGACTTAGGAGTGCCACTCCCCTGCCTCATTCAGAGGCTGAGCTGAGTCCCAGGGTGTGTGTGTGTGGTGTAGGGGGGCTGGGGGTGCAGGCAGTACACACTGATTCCTAAGAGTAGCAAGCTTGAACTGTTGGTGAGACTCTGACGTCCAGCAACAAAGGGGTGTCCACATGGGGGTGGGGGAGAGAAACCTCTGACTCTAGGTAGCAGAGCAGAAGTGGAAGGAAGATGGGGTGGGATGGGGTCAGTTTTATCCTCTGTTTCTGTGTGGCCTGCTAATCCTAGAAAGTTACATGAGAAAGACGTCTTGGGGCTCTGACTGCAAGGGAAGGTCTGCTCAGTTTCAGCTGTGATGAGCTTCTCCCTCATGCAGGCTTCTCTGTCTCATGTCCAGGGAGGGGTGGGTGGCTCCTATGAGACTCAGTGTGGGGTGATGTACGGAGATCCTTGGCTCATAGCGCACAAGTATTCAATGTTTTAAACCTTATCATATTCATCCAATACTTTTGAATAAACCTTACACTGTAATTGTTTCAAGGATGCACCATTTTTTTTCCCCCAAAGTGGATGCTAATTAATCAACAGTATGCTGATGAAGCATCTGCAGGAAAAGCACTGGGCTGAACGCTGTAGGAGATTAAAGATTTACAGCATAAATTTAGTCCTTGCACTCAAGGAATTTACAGCCTAGCTGCAGAGATTGGACATGTCAATGAAACAGTTAGAAAACAACAGTTTAAAAAAGTGCTCAGCTAAGTGTTATTTTTCTGTACCTCCTTCCCACCCTTCCCATTGCATCTCCCCCAGAGGGAGGCTCTCCCCATCCAGGTGGTGGAACCTTGGAGACACAAGGCAGGTGATACGCATCTTCCCTCCGAGCCACACCCCCTTCTTATGTCATGTGACTTAGCCCCATCTTCTCACTGGGCTCAGTGCTGAGGATAGGGGTTTGTGTGGAGATAATTCCAGAAAATGGACCAGGCAAAGGGGATCCTGCTCAGAGGTGAAATAGGTTTAATTATTCGCTCATCTTCTGTTAAAATTGGATGGGTTTGGCTGGTTGAATGGTCAGAGGCAGGATAAGAGGCCATTAGGAGACCCAGGTGTGGACTTCTTGGGCGCTCCTCTGGCTGTTTTCTCATGTTCTCTCACTGTGTTTTTTCTTTTTTTTTTTTTACATTTAGGTATAGGCTTCATGATGTTTGCATTTAAAAATATTTCTTTCTTTATTTGACTGCATTGGGTCTTCGTTGTAGCATCTCTCATCGTGGCACGTGGGCTCAGAGTGCAGGGGCTCGACTGACCTGAGGCATGTGGGATCTCAGTTCCCTGACCAGGGATCAAACCCATGTCCCCTGCATTGCAAGGCAAATTCTTAACTACTGGAAGTCCCCTGTAAGCATATTCTTAAACACATCCCTCCCCAACTCACATTAATGTTTGTGGTGGAATCACTGTATTTTGGCTGCGCCCTGCGGCTTGTGGAATCTTAGTTCTATACCAGGGATTGAACCCAGGAACCCAGCAGTGAGTGCTGAGTCTTAACCACTGGATGGCCAGGGAATTCCCTTGGATGGGATCATTCACATACAACCCTGTGAACCAGACGAATCCAAGAGAGTGACAAAAGCATTACTGGGACCAGCTTTTGTCATTGGCTCAGCCTTTCTCAACAGGAGTTCCTAGAGAGAATGTAAGTCTATAGAACATTATTAGAGTGATTATTTTCTCTGGTCTCCCAAGGATGGCACATAGCTAGTACTATTCCGGAAGCATAAAAGATACAAGATAATTCATTGCATATAATAGATGCCTTAGGGCTTAGTTCTCTCATGGAATCCAGATTGAGAAGGGCTGCTCCAGGCCCATGTTCCAGTGACTCAAGCAACACCTGAGCTCCCTCCTTTTCTTGGCCTGCCTCAGATGCCATAACTGACCCATAATGGCTCCCAGAGTCATGAGTTTTGATGGTGTGGACTAAGTATAATTGGAGTTTGAAGGAGACAGGTGGGTGGTAGTATGCTGAGTCATAACATTTTTAGATATGCTTTCTAGTGTGTGATTCCCAGGTGGCTCAGATGGTAAAGAACCTGCCTGCCAGTGTAGGAGACATAAGAGACATGGGTTCAATCCCTGGGTTGAGAGGAACCCCTGGAGGAGTGCCCAGCAACCCACTCCAGTATTCTTGCCTGGAGAATCCCATGGAGAGAGGAGCCTGGCAGGCTACAGTCCATGGGGTCTCAAAGAGTTGGACACGACTGAAGCGACTTAGCATGAGTGCAAGTTCCAGTATTGACCTAGGGTAGGCAGTGAGCTGGAGGAGGACACAGATCCTCCTACTTTGCTCTCTCCCTCCTTCCATATGGGGAGCTCCTGCAAGGCACAGTGGCTGTTTGCTCTCTCCCTCCTTCCATATGGGGAGCTGCTGCAAGGCACAGTGGCTCTGAATGGCTGTGCATTTTAGTGATGACTTCCCTCTACAGTGTGGAATTAGAAGCCTCTATTTAAAAACACACTTTAGATCTGGTCGACAGTGATTTAAGTGGCACAAATGAAGAGAGTTTGCCTCCCACATCTGATGCATTAATCCAGACCTCTTATGATTTGGCAAGAGAAGTCAAAGTGTTGAGTAAATCTGGAATTCTTCAGGATGGAGGAGTATATAGAGAGGATAAGAATGCCCCGAGCCCATCGAGGCACAGGCAGAAACTTGTTGGGACAAAAGAGCACAGCAATAGACTGGACTGCTGGGGGCAGAGATGGGGTGGGAGGAGGCTCAGGAAATACTGAAATGTTAGAGTTTAAATCTTTGGGAAGGCATTTTCTCTGAGTCGGGCTTGGCCTGGACATTGCCTGACTTCTGTGTTTTGGTGGTTGCCAGGGGGAGGATACATTCCTCCACAATTCTAGTTTCTCCCTTGCCTGGACCAGGCAGAACCTAATTTTCTTGGACCCCTGCAGGGTGTCAGAATTACTCCGTCTCTGCTTCTTTGCCACTACTATACAATCCTCCTTGAAACCCTTGACGTCCCTCTTTGGTGCGGGACCCTTTTCTTCCCTGCTGGATCCAGGAAGGGTGAGAGGTAGCATTCAAACTTGCTGCGCTGCAACCATCTCTCGTGGGACTGTCATTGTGTAAGGACCCGTTGACTTAGGGTTTCTAGTGTCGCCTATGGAACTACAAAATTTATTCCCATTCTAGGTTAGGTCTCTCTGACGTAAGTTCTTATATACTTCTCTTTTGAAATGTTTATTTTGCTACTGATTGTTTCCTGTTTGTTTTCCCCAATAGACTGTGAGCTCCATGCTATCTGGAATGGAGCCTGTCTTGCCCACTGCAATATCCTTATTACCAAGTACAGCAGAATCATCCTGGGCATTTCAAAGAGGGAATTTGAAACAGGGAACTGATCACACAGGAAGTGCACAGAGATGAGGAGCTGAGTGCTACTACCACGAGGGCTTGAAGGACACAGGAGAGGGATGGTGTCACCAGAATCAGAGGCTGAGGCTGTCCCATGGTTGGGACTGGCAAGGACCCTGGAGGGAAGGGTTGGCTGATGGGGAACTGGAACCACTGTGGGGAAATGAATCAAAACAGAGAGATGGTCAGCAAAAAGAATCTGGCTTCTCCTTACTTCTCAGTCTCCACTCTCTTGCTAGTGCCTCCCATTGGCCATTCTTACTGGAAGATAGTTGGCAAAGATAAGCAGGAAACAGTTTTTAAGAGAAGGATGAGAAAGAAGCCTGAGAGCAAACAGGCAATGACTGATGCGGCATGAACTAATGAATATTTGTAGCTTACATGAATGAATATGCAAATAGATATGCATTAAGCCCTGGCTGAACAATAATTTAAAGTTGTCACAACTCTCCCATTCAGAGCCTGTCAAAACAATTTCACCCCTCAGTTTTCTGCTACTGGTTGCCACAGATATCTTCTTGAGACGTGGGTTTGGACAATGCAAATGAAGAGTACTTGAAGTTCAGAGGAGAGATAAGAGCCCCAAAGCTGGCAGCTTTGCCTGAAACACTTAAATTAAAAATTTTTTCTTCTGCTGGGAGAACCCAAAATACTAGTAAAGATGTAGGTCATTTAACAGTATCCAGTTTGAAATCCATCCTTGAATTTTCTTAAGCCTCATATCTAACAGCTGCGGGGATAATGTGCCTCAAAATGACACAAGGCACCATTTTCCAAGCAAAGCCTCGCCTGTCCTTTAGGTAGGCCCTTGGTTAGGGTTTCAGGGCACTGGAGCTTTTTTAACACAGAGAAGGCTGCAGTTCCAAGTGTGTCCACCAGAGGGCTGCAGGGCCTCCCCTTGCAGAGTCCAGACTGGGCTGAGACTTGGTAGCCCATCCACTCCTTGGCTGCCTGTAGAATCTACTCTAAGGTAAGGTAGATCTGGGGATGCAAAGGCTGCCCTGATTCCACAGGGAGGAATTTCCTATTCAGTTCTCTTATTTACCCCTTTCATTGGTTCATGTTGCATTTAATAGCAGTTGATTTTAAAAATTTACAAGTGGGGAAATCAAAAGAGTCCTGTGTGTGTGTGTGTGTATGTGTGAGCACGTGTGCACAGACATGTGTTCATTTTGAAGGTGAGGTATCAGGAAGTGGGGATAATTCTGGTCACCAATTCATATGAACCTGTAGCTTAAGTATTATTTAATGTAGAAATTCAGAGCTGGAAAAAGACCTTGGAAATAATTTAGTACTCCTTCATTTATAGCTGAGGAAATCAATGCAACCTTTGCTACTTGCAAGACGCCTGGAAGGTTTGGAAACTTTAGGAATGAGGTTAATTAGTAGAGTTATTAAGGGGGTTGTGGTAAGATTTTATTTCAACATTCCACCCTTGCACTCCCTTTCTCAGGCTCAGCCTGAGTCTTGATGACAGAACCAAAGCACAAAAAAGCATTTTCCAGTTTTCTATTGAAAATGCTTGGCTCTCTGGTTTTAATCCTATCCTTTGTTGTTGTAGTTTTCCAGACTGTTGAACCAGAAGGAAGGAAGATCTGACATGGTAGGAAAATTATCCAGGAAGATGGTTGAGTAAGCAGAAACCCAATCAAACTCTTAATCACAGATTCTATCAAAATCAGTCAGAAATTTTACTAAAGAATTTTCAGCAGTAGAGCAGAGATCAATCACTAAGGTAACTTAAGGGAGAATGTATTAAACAGGAAAAATTAATATGGGCTCCCTGAAAAAAATTTTATCACTGCAAAAAGACCAAAGAGTGTACATAAAACTTTATTTTAATTAATCCGGAAAAAGAGCAATCGTGGGGAACCACACAGAGAATTCAGAAACTGGTTGGAGCCTCTTTTCAAAGAAATGAAATGGACTGTACTTCCTCTCAAGTGAGTGAAGGTCAGAATGAAAAAGAATGAAAGTAACAATCATTGTGAAAGATGGACTAAAAATATTGTTTCAGCTGCACACAGCAGAAATGGCACTTAAATAAGAAGACAACCTGAGCAATATATCCAGAATTTTAAGAAACTGAGAAATGAAACATTTCAAGAAGGCAGATCTGGGGAACGGAGTTCAGTATTGCAATTTCTGAATAGGTCTCCCGAATAAGCAATCAAAATCAAAGGCAAGAAATCAATAATTAAAGAAGCAATAATACATTTTTCCCAGAACCAATAAGAGATTAGATTTGAAATAGAGAGGAGTCATATGGGCTAATAGAACATGTATGAACATTTGAAGAGTGACTTCTGTTTATAGCACAGTTCTGTGCAATGACCGTATGGTTTTTATTCCTCATTTTGTTAATTACGTTCATACATCTTTCCTTTTGATCTTCCCAATAGCTATATGAGGTGGACAGGTATTATTAACCTCTCATTTTACTGATAGAAAATAACCTCTGAGAGGCTAAATAACTTTCTAGGGATAAACTAGTTCTGTCCCTAGTAAGTTAGAACTAGTGAGTGAAGAGTCCAAGGTTAAGTCCAGGTCTTGCTCTCCAAAGTGGGAGGGTCTTACACATTTTTTTAAAAAATAAATGCTTTATTATTATTATTTTTTAACATAGAGAAAGCTTGGTGGCAGATCTGTAGCCACTTGATGTTTTTATAACTAAGAATTATAGTTCAGGCTCTCTTTGTTATAGAATGCAAAGGTGCGCTAACACATGTATATGTAATTGTTGTGAAAATTAGGCTTAGTCACTAAAAGAAGATTCACCATCTGAGCTTTCTTCTGTGTTTTTTTCACCTTCACCATCAGGCACTGGAGCATCTGGCCTCTCAAGAAAATCTGGGTCTAGTTCTTCCGATATCATTTTGTTTCTTATTGCCATCACTGGAACACCCACTTGAAGCATTTTGAGATATCTGGCATATCTGGATCCTTGGCTAAGATATTTTCTGGTGTTACTTCACTTTCCTGTGGTCCAGAGTCCTGTAAACTGTTCTGTGATTGTTCTCAAGTGGCCTCAGAATGTGTTCCATTTGTGATCCTAGTGACATTTACAGGAGATGCTTCCAATGTGACATCATCTAGGCCTGGGATAGATGATAACTTTGCATCTAAAATATTGAGAGTTGTTTCAATCTGCTGAATACAAAGAGAAAGGTCTGCTAGTTCACAAACTGGAAAAGCGGTTGAGGAACTGTACAGTGTGGATTGCAAACTTGCTTAGAAATGCCACCGTTCTTTTCTGTTGAGTAGCTGGCACCTTAGTCAGGTCTATGCCTGAGCCCATGAGAGGAAACCCATCCTTATCTGTCTCCTCAGCAGGCGGAGGACCCAGGGCTCACCCCCAAACCCCTCCCCAGCCCGGCCTGCCCAACCCGGTAATAGCGTCCCAACACCCCTCCTAGTCCCCTCTTACACACATTTTAAACAATATGGAAAATATATGTTTGATAACAAGCAGAAAGAGAAGGTACTTTTATTTTATATTTTTTTAATTTAAATTTATTTATTTTAATTGGAGGATAATTACTTTACAATATTGTATTGGTTTTGCCATACATCAATATGAATCCGCCACAGGTGTACACATGTTCCCCATCCTGAACCCCACTCCCACCTCCCTCCCTGTACCATCCCTCTGAAAATTAGAAAGATTATTGTCTTTTCTAGTAACAAAAAAAAGAGCTTGGTGGATGTGAAACTCTAACATCAAGAATGAGAGAGACACAGAGACAGTTCATTCTTGACCTTGCCAAACTGCCCTACATGTGGGATGCAACAGACTCATAAGCTCTATAAGGTCTTAGAAATCCAACCAGTCACCTTATTCCAACTAGCCTGGGAACTGCTTCTAACACAGAGACCTTCTGCCTTAAACACAGAGACCTAATATAGTTGCAATTGATGCACCTATTGTGCATCATCATTGCCTGAAACTAAAAACCTGCTTAAAAAAATAAAATCTATTAATTACTCCTATCTCTCCCCAACAACAGTAGACTTCTGTATGTTGTGTCGGTATGTTTGTGCAACTATGTACTTCTGTGTGTTGTGGAGACAAGCAGCACTGTCTGGAGTGTGACTCTGATAGTGGGATCCTGTCTCTCTAAGTTGCCTGGCAGTGAGCCAGCTCTCAGACTCAGTGTCCCTCCGGGGACTGGAAGTTTCAGAGTCTGGAAACTGAGGCATCAGAGAATCCCCCTAGACAGTGGACGCCTACGATGAGAACTGCTTGGTGTGCATGTGAAAGTCGCTCAGTCATGTCCGACTCTTTTCAACCCCATGGACTGTGGCCTGCCAGGCTCCTCTGTCCATGGAATTCCCCAGGCAAGAATATTGGAGTGGGTAGCCATTCCCTTCTCCAGGGGATCTTCCCCACCCAGGGATCAAACCCCGGGTCTCCTGCATTATAGGCAGATTCTTTACCATCTGAGCCACCAGGGAGGGAAGGCCTTGGTGTGCATAAAGAAAATGTTTAGTCCCTCATGTGAGGACACTTTTATACACATCTCATAAAACAGAGGGATACGAGGGGTGGGTCAAGCCCTCTGGGGCTCTTCTCAGCACATGTCTTTCACTGGGCCCCAGCACATCTCTCTACAGGACACGGGAGGGACCCCGGGCCCCGCTGACCCTGCTCCTGTGAGTCCCACTCACACCAAGGGATACCAGTTGGTGTGTATCCTGAGCCCTTCACAGAACAGTTGTGCTGTCTTAGTTCAGATCCTGAAAAAATAAATGATTTCTGTAGCTAAGAGGACAAACTCCGTCCTGTGACTTGAAGAGCGGAAGTCCATTTCAGCTAGCAGAAGAGACTTTGCTGTTTCATCTCATTACACATGTGTTACCCCACTATCAGAATGAAGGAAGCCCTGGAGTTAAATCTAAAGCAGAACAAGGACATTCTGAAGACCCTGTATAACAAGTGAAATGAAATATTAAGTGAAGTTAGTCAGACAAAGACTAATGATATCACTTATATGTGGAATCTAAAATATGATGTAAATGAACTTGTTAACAAAACAGAAATAGACTCACAGACATGGAAAACAAACATGGTTACCAAAGGGGATAGCAGGCTGGGAAGAGACAAATTAGGAGTTTGGGATTAACATATATACACTACTATATATAAGCTAGATAAACAACAAGGACTTACTATATAGCACAGGAAATATACTCAATGTGTTGTAATAACCAATAGTGGAAAAGAAGCTGAAAAAGTATCTATCTATAGCTGAGTCATTTTCCGTATATCCCAAACTAACACATTGTAAATTAACTATCAGTTCAGTTCAGTTCAGTTCAGTCGCTCAGTCGTGTCCGACTCTTTGCGACCCCGTGGACTGTAACCTACTAGGCTTCTCCGTCCGTGGGATTCTCCAGGCAAGAATACTGGAGTGGATTGCCATTTCCTTCTCCAGGGGATCTTCCCGACCCAGGGATCGAACCCGGGTCTCCCACATTAGAGGCAGACGCTTTAACCTCTGAGCCATCAGGGAAGCCCAAACTATAGCTAAATTTAAAAAAATGGTTAAAAACTAAAGCAGCACAAGGATCTTTTGAAGACCTGCATAATAAGTTTCAGCCATATCACCCCATTCACAGAATCTAAAAGACAGCTATTTACTTTTCTTACTGTTTTCAAGGGGAAAATTTTTTTTGGATCTCTTTCTCCTCAGGTCTCCCGAATAATGCGGGTCTATTTTCTCTCTAATGGTATGAAGAGTGCCCTGCTTCTGCTGACTTTATTGATCAGATTTGAGCTAATGGTAGATGTTTGTTTGAAGTAGATTTTTGTATGTGTGCGTTTGAGGTAAAATTCATGCCAAGAGACAGGTGAAATAGTCCTCTGGGTTCTAGCTGTGACCAAGAAGGCTTTATCTTTTTTTCATTCCCCTTTCTTTTCTTTGGGAGTGAAAATAACACTTAAATATCTTAGTTGGCTTTGTAGTTGGTCCAATTATTGGAGATCAAAAACATCTCATCAATTACATTACTGGGTTTAATATGACTACATTTATATAATTACAAGGACCAGTTATATTTAAAAAGACACTTATTTTTGATGAAAACCATAAAAGCTTATTAAAGCGCTCTGACATTCTTTTTTCTGGTAACTACTACCTGAAAATACCTCTGAATACTCTCTTAAGGGAAAATATTTTGGCAAAATTATGTGAGAAGGTATAGAAATCACATACAAACAAAAAGAGCCAAAATATGAATGTGTGTATATATTTGTGTATCTATATGTAGATAGTATATACACATGTAGGGGCTTCCCTGGGGGCTCAGATGGTAAAGAATCTGCCTGCAATGAGGGAGACCCCGGTTTGATCCCTGGGTTGGGAAGATCCCGTGGAGAAGGGAAATGGCACCCCACTCCAGTACAGCACTTGATTGTGAAGGGTATGCTGGTGTATGCAAGCCATTTCGTAAGAGCTTGGTATCATTCTGTGCAATGGGCTTCCCAGGTGGCACCAGTGGTAAAGAATCCACCTGCCAATGCAGGAGACACAGAGGTGTGGGTTCCATTCCTGGGCTGGGAAGATCCCCTAGAGTAGGAAATGGCAACCTACGCCAGTATTCTTGCCTGGAAAATTCCATGGACAGTGCAGCCTGGCAGGCTACAGCCCATGGGGCCGCAAAAAGTCGGACATCACTGAGCACACGTGCGCTGAGGCTTGTGTGAGATCTTTCACCTCTCTTACGCACATATATAACTACATATGTGTGTGTGTGTGTGTGTGTATATGTGCCTATATATATATATATATATGGGCACAAGTTTGAGCAAGCTCTGGGACTTGGTGATGAACAGGGAAGCCAGGAGGGCTGCAGTCCATGGGGTCACAAAGAGGTGGACACGGCTGAGTGACTGAACTGAAGCGACATATATTATATGCCATATAATTTCTTCCTTCTACTCCTCCAAAATAGAGAATGCTATTCTTGTCTTATAAACTCAGGAACAATTAGTAGTGACATATTTCTAATGATCCCCTAGAAGTCTTGATAAAGGTGACTAAGGTTTGTTGTTCAGTTGCTAAATCATGTCCTACTCTGCAACCCTATGTACTGCAGTAAGGCCAGGCTCCCCTATCCTTCACCATCTCCCAGAGTTTGCTCAGGTTCGTGACCAGGCGATGCTATCTAACCATCTCATCCTCTGCTGCCTCCTTCTCCATTTGCTTTCAGTCTTTTCCAGCTGAAAGCCTAGCTTGAAGGATTTTGAGCATAACCTTACTAGCATATGAAATGAACGCAATTGCATGGTAGTCTGAACATTCTTTGGCATTTCCCTTCTTTGGGATTAGAATGAAAACTGAACTTTTCCGGTCTTGTGGCCACTGCTGAGTTTTCTAAGTTTGCTGACATATTGAATGCAGCACTCTAACAGCATCATCTTTTAGGATTTTAAATAGCTCAGCTGGAAAAGGGTAAGAACCTGTAATTAAGCTTTGTCTTGGTGGCATGAAATAAAGAAGGTGACATACGAAGCTGAGGGCAGGATCCGCCAGCTCTTTCTCTACCCTGTGGTTCTACGTGATTCTTGCAAAGCCAGCCTTAGGCTGATGACGGTAGTGACAGCGATGTTGAACCTCGAGATGAATCAGAATGAGGCCCAGAGACTGAATTATCAAGAGCTCTGCAGCCAGTGGCACCACAAGGACAATGCCAGTCAACCTTTTCCTTTAAACAACTTCTAAACATCAAAACATTTATTTTTTCTGTGTTTTTCTGGGAGGAATGATTAGAATGTCCAGGATGGTAAGGCAAAGAGGAAAGTGGTAAAAGGGCATTTAATATAATGGGAGGCAGAAAAAAAACATAATTCCTCTGTGGCCAGGTGGAGTTCTCCCAGCTCGATCTATGATAAAGGTGATGGACAGTTGGGGATTTTCCTTCTGGACAATTATTATTATGCTGCTGGGATCAGAAGCATTGACGCTGTGGATACCTTAGAAGAGAGCTGTTTTTGCGAATCATTTGCAATGGATTTTTATCTCTAGTTATGAAAAACTTGATAACCAAATTTATAATACAAATAATTAAAAAGGCCTAAAAAACTTAAAAAATTTATTTATTTGGCTGCATTGGGTCTCAGTTGTGGCCTGCAGGAACTTTAGTTATGGCCCGTGAACACTTAGTTGTGGCATGTGGGATCTAGTTCGCTGACCAGGGATCCAACCTGGGCCCTCTGCATTGGGAGCACAGAATCTTAGCCACTGGTCCACCAGGGAAGTCTATAAAAGGTCTAAAGAACTTTAATGGCAGAATTTGTTAAATCATGTAATACCAGTATCTTGGACTTCCCTGGCTCTGCACTTACAATGCAGAGGGCATGGGTTTGATCCCTGGTCAGGGAACTGAGACCCCACATGCCATGCAGCACAGCCAAAAAAAAAGGACCTTTCCAATTCAGTGCCTTGCTTGGGCATATTGAATGTGTCACCTGTGATCTGTCTGGACTGAAATGGGCCGTGTTAAGACAATATTCTGGAAGACACTTTTTTATCTTGTCCGCTATTAACCTGAAATTTTACTATAGTATTTCTAGAAGATATTCAATAAAATTTTAGATTGATTGCAAACATAGTTCAATATTTATTAATTTGCAGGGAAACCACGGAGTGTGCTGGTTCAGAAAGGATATGAAAATGGAGGGGTTTTAGAGTTGGCAAACAATGCTTATGTAAGCAACTAGTTTAAACTAGTTGAAGTTTCATTTCAAAGGTCACCGAAATATCCAGCCCACATTGTTTGTTGGGAAGGAAGTCCACACAGCATGGCTGGAGATGACAGACATGCAGACTCCTAGGCCCAGCGAAAGTAACACATCTCAGAAGCAAATATCAGGCTGCAGTATAGCCAGTAATGGAAAAGCAAGATTTCACTCCCAAGTTACCTTAGTGCTAATAACCAGAGGCATGAATGGCACTGAGGCTTCACGGGGGCCACCAGGTAACCAGGTTTGAATTTTGAGCTGCTCAAAGCCAGTGGTTTTTCTCCAATGCAGACAAATATGTCCATTTCTTAGTTTGGGTACAATTTTTTAAAAACTCCTTTTGACAAAAGGTTTTTTGACTTGAAATTGATTGAGAATGACTAAAGAACCCATCTGCCAATGCAGGAGACACAAGAGATGCAGGTTCCATCCCTGGGTTGGGAAGATCTCCTAGAGGAGGGTATGGCAACCCACTCCAGTATTCTTGCCTGGAGAATCCCATGGACAGAGGATCCTGGCGGGCTACAGTCCGTAGGGTCACAAAGAGTTGGACATGACTGAAGGGACTTAGCACACAAGCACGCAAAATAAAACAGCCTGGGATTCTGTTTCAATTTACACTGGTCTGACACCACCTGGTGAACTGCAATCCAATTCTGACACTAACCCCATGGAGTTCGTGCAGACCCCACCAGTGGGAACTCAGTCCTCCAGAAGACTGCCCTCACTTCAGTTGCAAGGCACACTTTGGGGGTTCCTAAGTCACCCACACTTTTGACTAGCTGGCTACGAATCCACGAGGTTCCCACACTCCCCTCAGTTTTGGTAATTCTCTAGAATAACTCATGGAACTCAGGAAAGCACTATATGTTTAAAGTTTTATTATAAAGGATACAGATTGGGAACAGCCAGATGACAGGATACATGGGGTGAGGTTCGGTAGGGTCCCAAACACAGAGTTTCTCTGCTGTGTCTGGGGAACCAAGATGCCTCACCCTTCTGGCACACTGATGTGCTCATCAGCCAGGATGCTCCCCTGAGCTCCAGGATTCAGTTTTTATTGGGGCTTCATTGCATAGATATGATTGATTAAATTGTTGACCAGGTGACTGAATGCAGTCGCCAGTCCTCCCTACGGTGGGAGTAAGACTGGACTGGTCACACATCATTTAAAGTTCCCATAGGGTGGTTGGTCTTGATGGTAAAGCATCTGTCTGCAATGCAGGAGACCCGGGTTCGATCCCTGGGTTGGGAAGATCCCCTGGAGAAGGAAATGGCAGCCCACTCCAGTATTCTTGCCTGGAAAATCCCGTGGATGGTGGAGCCTGGTAGGCTACTGTCCATGGGGTCACTAAGAGTCGGACACAACTGAGCGACTTCACTTCAAGTCATCTTATTATTATTTTTGACCTCATCACACAGCATATGGAATCTGTTCCTGACCAGGGATCAAACCTGTGCCCCCTGCATTGGAAGCACAGAGTCCTAGCCTCTGGACCATCATGGAAGTCCCTGAGTCATCTTATTAATATAAACTTAAGTATGGCCCAGGGGCTCCAGAATAATACATATGCTTCTATCACCTGGGGAATTCCAAGAGTTTTAGAAGCTCTGTGCCATGAATCAGGGACGAAGACCAGACAAATTCTTTATTATACCAGAGCAGAGGAACACGTGATGTGAGCATGTTTTGACATAACGAACTTCAAATGTTATATAGGGGATTCTGATACATTTCTCAAAATGGAACCAGGATGATCTTTTCAAGCCAGTATGTAGTTATGTCAGCCCCTGCTTGAAACCCTTCAGGGCCCTCTTGATGACCTTAGAATAAAGAGTAAAATGCTTAACCAGGTCTCCGAGGTCCTGTGTGGTGTGACCACCCTCGCTACCATACCCCACCTCCCTTGCTCCTAGGACCTGACATTTTAGTTTCCTGAATGTAGATTGATTGCTATGTTCCAATCATTCTGCTGGAAAGCTGTAAGAAATAGAAAAGTAAAATTTCCTTGAGCACACACAGCTAGTTAGTAAAACAGTGGAATTAGAACACCAAACTCCTGACCTCAGAGTTAACGATCCTTTCTAGTCTACCTCCAAATTGGCTCACATTTGTGAGCAAACGAATAGAAAATTTGTGTTGACTGTCTTTCCACCTATCAAAGTATGTGGAAGCACAGCAAACGTTTTCCTATTAGTTTCACCTCATTAGATTCTTGGACTGCAGGAACGGGAAGAAGCAATTAATAGCAATACACTCAACTTTTCTTAACTTTCCCCTTCAGAGGTTCTGAGCAAAGAGACAAAAGCCCAGCTCACCCGAAGGCTCCAATTAAAGGAAACTTGACTGTATACCCAGATGCTAAAATTTCTGACAATCACCTGAAGTTTCTTGCTTCCATGTCCTCTTTGTGAAAAATGGCTGCTGAATTCATCTGTACTAGACACTGATGTGTTCATACCTTCAGTTTTTATTAAAATCAATGAGTAAAAGACCTTGGTTTACCCACCTAAAATAAGAAAGTGTTCTAAAACTATCTTATTATGAAGGACTTGTTTAAGGACACCAAAAGATTCCACAAAAGATAAAGTACAGATAGAATTTAGGGAAGATGGAAGATCAAGTTTAGGGTTGTATGAAATTAAAAAAAAAATGCATACAGAGAAAGTTTCCAGCTTTCCTACTAGATCAAAGAGATGACTGAGTTCTCAATCATCTTGTTCTTTCACCAACAGTCCTCATGTTGAAAAGAATAAAATGGAGATGATTAACCCCAAAATAGGCAGGTCATCTGACCCAGAGGAAGAATCACCATCTGCTAAGAAGACTTGTCCTAAATCTTTTGCATCTCCTCTCAGGTTTAAAGACGTTTGTCTTTTCCATCGGACTTCTCCGGTGTCCTCACTCAAGCCTTCCTGACACAGACCCTTGCTTCCTGATTCTGCATTCACACAAATCGACTGATACTGTGTTTCATGACTTGGAAGAATTTTTCTCTTTTTAATGAGGATGCACTCAGGATAAGATCTGCAACAGCAGCAGTTTTAGAATTAATCATTCTGCTTGTTCGTGTTTAAAGCTCAGGTTAATAACTCCTTCAAAATAAATCTCAAAACCAAGTGGACCAAGTGCAATCAAAATTCTGGTGCACAGCCCTGTGCACCACAAACCTCTGCTTTCCCCAGGTGTGCTCCTGAACCGCTACGGATTGTTTTCTCAATTTGTTCACATCATTAATAGCGACAGGTGCAAAAGGCAGCTCAGCTCTTCTCCTCTGTTGCCTCCTGCTCTGGGTGTCCTTTTTGCCCTTCCAGACTCCCTTTCCACCCATTCACTCCCAGACAGAGAGGCTGGCCCATATGGACATCATGAACATACTTTGATGGGCTCTGGCTTCTGGTTGGGTTCGGCTGTTGTTGGCATCAGGACATGGAGATGGAGGGCGCAGAGGGAGGTGGAGATATTTATTACACCCACATGTTCCCTTCCAACTCAAGACGGATGCCTGCATCCCACTTCCCATGGGTGGCTCTTTCCTTGTAGCTACTCTCTGGGTGCTCCAAATCTCCCTTTCTAAGACTCTTCAAACCAGAAGTATCCATTGTTGGATCCTGCAAAATTCAAATTCAAATCCCCAAAGTCTTCCAAACCAGAAGTTATCCAATGATGATCTCCTCCAAAAGTAAGTCACACACAAAAAAGACAAATACGAGCTGTGAATCGAGATTAGAGACAGCTAGTGGTTGAACCTTAGGTGCCTCTCACAATGCTTTTGAGGGTCCACAGAGCGGTTCTTAGTCTGTAAAATGGGTAGAATAAGTCACATTTGCTTTCCTTTATAGGAAGAGAAGGAGAGAAGGTCCTATTTGTTCCTCCTTGATGCCCTGATGGGCAAGGTTTTATCTATGTGGGACAGAGCCTTGGGGTTCTGGGGCCTGAAGAGGTGGGAGTGTTGTGCTTGTGTGGACATAGCTGAAGTTCCTTCCCTCGCCTGAAGGGGTCAGCAAAGGCCCAGGAAGGGTGGCAACACCTTGCCTCCCAGGAGGGAGAAAATTCCAAGGTGGCCCTCAGTTCCCAGGGAATAGCCCCTAACGACCCACTTTGTGCTTTCTCTGCTGGGGCAGGGACGGATTCTCCCACAGGGCTCCCCTAACTGCGCGGAGATGCTGGCGCTGGCCCTGGCTGTTGAAGAATGAGAGGTCTATGTGGAACACAGGGATGGAAGTGGACCCACGGGTCCAGATTGAGGAGGGCCACCAGGGTGTAGAATCCCCCAGCTCGGCCCTCTTGGACGCTTTCCCTGGGTGGTCTGCACCCCATCCAAAGTCTGTAATCAAGCCATCAAAACTAATAGGATGATCTCCGCATTAAATGAAATTATGGATGAAGAATGGGGATGGAGGAAGCAGACTAATGGTTCTAATGTTTTTTCCCAACCTTTCACTTCTCAGTAAAGTGCAGTCATCTGATTCCTTGTTTGTGTGCTAGGAAAATGATGACTCCTCTGAGAAGCTCTTAGCTATACTCATTTTCTTCCTTGTTCCCTTATGTCTCCTGGGTGGGTTCAGGCAGGAGAAACCATGATGGAGATGGGCGGTAAGTCACAGTCTGTCCCTTAGGTGAGCTTCTGGTTTCCTACCAGTTTCATTGCTTGCCACATGTGTAGTAGCCAAAAATATTTAATTTTTAATTACAAGAGTGTGACAAGAATACAATCTTATTATTAAAAAACAGAAAGAAGACAAAAACTTCGTTTTACCTGACTCCTCTGGTCTACTGCCTTTCTCAGAAGTACCTGTCATTGTTGATTTGGGAAATATCCTTCTCTATATATGTTGTGGTTTGAAAATATGTCCACAGTTATTTGATACTACTTCTTCAAAAGGTGAAGCCTAATTCCCCTCACCTTAAGTGTAGGAGGTACTTAGTGACTTGCTTTTTAAAGTATAGAATGTGGCAGAAGTAGTGACCTGTGGTGTCTGAGATTGGGAATGGAATGATGCTGAGTTTTCCCCCTCATTCTAGATCTCCGGGACCACCTGCTTTGGGGAAAGCCAGCTACCAGGTTGCAAGGTAGACCTAAGGAGAGGCCCATACTGTGGGGAACTGAGGCCTCCTGCCAACAGCCGTATGATTGAGCCATAAAGAAATTATTGTAATAGATTCTGAGGCTGGTGAGGGCACAGGCTCCATGATGTCAAGGTTCTGTGTTCCTGGAAATGAGCAGAGGAGGTCACAATAATCCCCAAGGACGTATCACAATAATCCCCAGGGACATTTTTCTATTGACAAAGAGTACCTCAGAGTTTATATAGTAGGTATGACTAATCCCAGAGTTTGGGTTATGTGGTGGTTGCTTACATTTGCTGCCCAAATTACCCTTCAGGATAAGAATACTTATTATCTCAACTGCTGCGAGTGCAGCTGGCAGAAAGTCCTCAGCAATCAACACCCTTCAGGGATTTCTAAAGAGAACCAAAGAGAAGCCCTCTTCTGGCAGCCAACGTCCAATGGTCGATGAATGAATGGTATGGAGCCCAGGCCTCTCACTCCAGCTCAGGGGAGTTCTGAAGGGTCATCCCATCCTCAGAGCTCCCTGCAGGACTGACTGAGATGTTCCATTGAGGCTGCATTCAGCTAGACCTTATCCTCTGCCCAACCCTGCACCCCTCTCTTTCCTTTCCCAGGTGTTGGTATCAAAAGAACTCCCCAGCAAACCTCCTACATGTTAATCTCTGTCTCAGAGTTGGCTTCCTGGGAAACTCTAGCAGGGATGGTGGGCACCAGGGTGTTCTAAAAAAGCAGATGATGACATAAAGTTTTAGAACTGGATTACTGGCCACCCAGCTGGCATCACTGTTAGGAGTGATTCTCCTTTTGGGAATGAAATAGCAGGGTTTTATTTTATTTTTTTAAACTTTTTATTTTATATTGGGGTATATAGCAAATATACTTTTTATTTTACATTGGCATATAGCCATCACCTTCCCTAGTGGCTCAGTTGGTAAAGAATCTGGCTGCAATGCAGGAGACCCAGGTTCAATCCCTGAGTCAGGAAGATCCTGGAAGGATCTTCCTGGGGAGGAGGAAAGGGCAACCCACTCCAGTATTCTTGCCTGAGAAATCCCATGGACAGAGGAGCCTGGCAGGCTACAGTCCATGGGGTCACAAGAGTCAGACACGACTCAATGACTAAACTACCACCATAGCCAATTAACAAAGTTGTGATAGTTTTAGGTGAACAGTGAAAGGACTCAGCCATACATATATATGTGTCCATTCTCCTTCAAACTCCCCTCCCATCCAGGCTGTGAAATGGCAGGTTTTTAAAAAGCAATCTCTAACTTTCTGTAATTTTTGACTTATATCCAAGTATCATATTGCTTTCATTTGTAAATGGTTAGTAGAAAATGTCTGAGATGTGGTATTATAAGCCATTTAAATTGTATTCTTTACATTTTTTTGTTTTAAAAACAAAATGATTGAATGAGGTTTAAGAATATCCAGAAATCAGGAAAAGAATTGGGGAGTGGGTTACTATTTTGTCCCTGTCTTTGAGCTGCAAATATCTGTCAGTTAGATTCTGAACCTTCAGACCAGGCAGCCTGGTGGAGAATCCGTTTGTGCGTCATCACCGGGCAGCTTCTCCAGCCCTCACCCACCACCCCCGCCTTCCCAGTAAGAGGAGCCATCTCCTAGAGGGTTATGTGTGGATATAAAGTGTGTGTGTGTGTGTGTTGAGTAGTGTGGAGACATAACACCCTCTCCCAGGGCTGCTCAAAGCAGCCCTGAGCCCTTGGTGGGGGTGCGTAAACCTGATTTGGGGCCGACAGGGTCAGGGCAGTTTCCGGCATCAGCTGAGTCCTCTTTCCACCGCGTCTACCTCCTCTCCCTACACGATTCTCTCTCAGGGGCCACATCAGTGGACCTGCCAGCTGGTCTTGGTCAGGGCAACTCTAGTTCCTCAGAGATTCTGTAGGAACCTTGGTTGTCAAAGGGATTCAACTTCCTTCCTCTTAGGAGTTCTGCTTCTGTGCAAACGTGTGGGAGCAAAGAGAGATCTGCTGGGATGCCTGCAAGCATTGAAGAACCATGTATTATATATCCTAGTGGATAATACATCAGGGGAGGACTAGCGGGCCACCATTTGCCTACAGAGTCTGAATCCAGGTCCTCATTCAGTTTAATATCCTCTACTGGTGTAACAATAATTCACAAAGGGAGGAATCGCTCCATTGCTCCTGTTACATTTCTGGTAGCCAGTTGGATTCGAGATAAAATTGTTAGGTTTGGTTAGTGCCCTCAGGTTCTATCTCTCTTTGTCTCCCAGGGAATGTCAAGCCTTCCCAGGGAGTATCAATTCCTCAGGGGCCCTGAGGGAAGGTTAGTGATTCTGTATCCCAGCGTTTTGGTTCAGACACAGGAAACATAACTGGACAGTGTGTGGGGCTGGAGAAGGGAAGAGTTCTTCCTTCTCAGTTCTAAGCGAGAACTTCATGACTCTGCATTTGACTGTGGAACACTGGGCCTGCTGTGGGATTGGTTGTTTTCTGTTTGGGGATTAGTGTGGCTACTGGTTTCTCTTCACATCTGATTTGGAGATGCTAAGGGTGTGCCTCTCATCCAAGCTCCTTTAATTACCCTAATAATTCAACAGGAATTTATCAAATAGCCGCTATGTGATGGCCAAATGACCCCACACTGCCTTCAGCTTAGAAAGTTTATATGCCGTTGCTAAACAATATCACTGTAGTGAATAAAAGGAGGCAGGTGTCCAAGGATGGAGAAGGGCATCCAAGAACCTGTTTATAGCTTCAATGCCCTCAGGGCATGAAGCCACAGAACAGCCAGGATGGACCTGGAAAGGACTGGGGTAAGTTCTAAATAGGAGGAATAAAGAAACCTACTCAACTCATATCCTGGGTGACTTCTGGAAATAGCCTCCCGGCTCCAGGGCTCCAGTGCTCCAGTGCCCTGGTGGGTAGCTGTCCATTGTCATATTCTGGCATCTCAATCTCTGCACGTGCTTGTCCCCTAAAGCTGTTCTTCCTCCTGAAGTTGGTGGCAGGTGGTACACCCTGGGAAGTCAACTGGGGAGGCCATAGCCTTTGTGAGTAGAAGGGAGTTAGCCAGGAGGAGAAGTCATGGCTATCTTAGAGACAGTCTCCAGGAAGGCGAGAGGCTATGAGGAGGCTCTTGCCCCGACTCAGACTTGCGTAGGGAGTTCAATTCTTTCCTTTTTCTGGGCTTCAGGGAGTCTGTGCTTGAGATTACTACTAGTGACGGGAAAAAGTGACTGCCCGACCCTCCCCTTCCCTACTCACTTATGGTGATCGGGCGGGCTGCTAGGTTAGGTAATAAGCCACCCCCAACTCTCCGTGGGTTAACCCAGGAAGAGTTTATTGCTTGTGTCACAGTTGAGTGCAGGCTCTATGTCCCTCCTGGGCAGCTGTTCTTCAAGTAGAAACTCAAGGAATCTGGCTGCTTCTACCTGGCAATGCCCTCATTTCAGAATTCTTTACTTCCAATCATACCGACAGGAGAGAGGGTGAGCCAAGGTTCTTGGGGGAATCTTAAGAAAGCCAGGCATAGCCAGAAATTATGACATAGCTTCAAGTTAGCTGTCAGGGAGGCTGAAGCTCTAGTCTTTCCATGTCTGCAGAAGAGGAAATGGGATGGTCAGCACCACGCCTGTGTCTGTTATATACATGCAGAGTCTTCGACCCCCCAGAGTTGTTGCAACTACTTAGTTTTCAGATGTCCCTGTAGACCTGTCTCCCTCTCCACTACAGAGTTTCAGCTTTCTTGACTTTTTAAAACTTTAATGGTCACCTGTGTACTGATCGTGCATAAATATTTGAGACTTAAGGCACTGTGTGATACCATGACCACCATGTAGTAAGTTGTTTGACAATGTTTGCTTAGTTGAATGAAGGGAGAAGGCTAAGGATGTCTGGAGAAGCCGTCTCTGAATCAAATTTAAAGTGTCAGCTACAAACTGGCACTTGCCTGTCAACTACAAATTGGCTCTTGCCAAGAGCATTTGCCGGCGACTGAACAGCAACAACAAGGGCATTTGCCATCTGCCTCTGCAGAGCTTGAACCCTGTGCTGCTACAGCTGCTGACCTTCAACAGCTGCTGAGGGGAGTTCAGGGTGGAGAGCGAGGCACTCCCTGCTCCATGGAAACTGGTGGAACAAGTCTTTAGGAAGTTAGATGCTTTTAGGAACTGATTTCATGATCCCAATCCTTGCATCTCTTCATATCTAGAAAAGCACTAAATCCCTTCATGGTGACACATCGCATTAGTTTGATCTCTGGTGAGTAGCTAAGATCAATTATGTGAGTGTTTTGTGACTGACTCCCAATGAAACCTCTAGACACCAAGGGTTGAGTGATCTTCCCTAGTCGACAACGCTCTGTACATACTGCCAATACTGATGCTAGAATTAAGCATGCACACCCTCTCTTGCACACCAGCATCTCTGCTTCCTGCCTAGATCTGTGGGGCAGACGGTGGACCTCTTGAGCAGGGGCTGAATGAAACAGAATTGACTTGATTCGTGTCGTGTCCTTCCCTAGGGCTGGTTATAAGCAGCAGTATCCCTGTGGCTCTATCTCCGCCTCCCTGACTGCCTCTCGCTGTGGCCACCAGCTTCTCCCAGTCCTCGCCCTTCCCCGTGTGGCACACGGTACCTGTCATGCCCAGCCCCTCCCTCTGCAGCACTGCCACTGCCCAGTTCACCTTCTGCTGGTTCCTGCTGCTGACCACCACGTGGGCCCCATCCTGGGCCAGACACTGGGCGATGGTGAAGGTGATCCTGCAGGAGAGATGGAGAAGATGTGACAGTCAGCCCAGGGCTGAGCCCTTCCTTTCTTGCTGCATTTCTAGCCTTAAGGCCCCAAATGAATTTCCTACTATTCTGGAGCAGCTAACCTCATGTCCTGCTCACGGATGATCAGAGGACTGGAGAGAGCCAAGAGGGCACTTCCCTTCACGGGTGTGTTGGACAGGCTGCATGTGTATATCAGCTCTTAGCTTCACTTTCTATTCAAATGACTGCAACCTGAGAGTTTGTTGCCTCCAGTCTGTGAAACCACTGGGCACCTACAAGCACGCAACTTGGAAGCACGGGGTCTAACTCCATCCAGGGTGACTCTCGATCAGTGGAGGAAGGGTACGAATGGCTGAACTGTCTCCCTGACTTTCCCTGATGGACGCTCTGAGATGTAGTTCCTAAGTTGCCCGGACGACCTGTAGAATCTAGCACCCGGTGGCCTGTAGTGGCAGCCAACTCCATGACCGGCCCATGCTGGGTTTCTCTCCTTTCCTGCTTCCCTTCTTGTTTCTCCTTAGGGTCATATTCCCAAATAAACTATGACACTTCCTCCTGGTAGGCTCTGCTCTGTGGGGATGAATTAAGACAACGAGGTCGACAAAATCTAGAGATGCCCACAATTCCCAGGTCCCCCAGATGTTCTCTCACCCATTTGTAGAGCCTGTGACCACAGCGACTTTGTTGATGGGGTTGGTGTTACCCCTGGCTCCCCTGCTGGTGCTCCTCATGGATAGCGAGGACTTAGAGGGCAGGAGGCCCCTTCAAGCTCGGGTCAGGGGCCTAAACATACTAGTTTCTGTTGGGTCTTTCTCTTGGTGAGCTTGGTCTAGAGCAGTTTCTAGAAAGTTATCACAGTTGCAGGCAGCAGTGTCTCTGCATAAGGAGCTGACGCAACACCTCCCTGGTTGGGCTAGATCCCGGGCGGTCTGGGGATCACCCTGGGAAGCTCAGCCTAGAGCCTGTTCTTCTAGTCCTTCTCATGGTTTTCTGAAGACAGACTTTCCCATATGAAATCTTTTCTGTTTAAACTAACTGGAGTGGTTTCTGCTGTTTAGAAGCAAATCCTAACCTATTCTCACACAGGTTCAAAAATTATTTATTCACTGAGACCCTTAGGATAATGAACATGTACTGTACAGGTTTGCTGCTTGAAGACCAAGCCAATTGAGATGTGAAAGGGCTTTGTAAAGTGCCTAAAATATAAGCAGTTCTGTAGCTTCTTATAAGGGTTGATGTGTGTCTCATCATCTTATCCTTGAGAGACCCCTGGCCTCCAGCCTCTGGATGCAGCTCACCCTGCTTGCAGGGCTTTGGCCTGCCTGCTTCCCTCCCCCAGCCTCTTCTTTGTTTTCAGGGCATCAAGGGGATCCCTTCTGATGTATTATCTCCTCCATGTGACCTAGTGTCCTGTGCTCACTCCCCTTCTAGCATTTATGGCACCAACTCTAACGGACTGTGTTGCTTTTTAACAGGGTGCCCACCACCTGGAACTTGCTTAACAGACATTTGTTAAAGGAATGGAAAAAAATGAATGAACTGAGATTTGGCTGCAGTGAGCTAGTGAGGTTGTAGGGACCCCTTTAGACCCCTGGGTTAAATTTCTTAGTCACACTCTTCCCCTGCGCTGTCTGTCGTGTCAGTTCAACTCTGGCCTGCAAACATTTACTTCCAAGAAGCCATTCTCGGTTTCTAAGTGCTCGGGCTTTGGATGGCATCAGGCCTTGTGTGCACAGTGAACTTGTGTTTTCCTGATGTTTAAGATTCTGACCCTCTGCTCAAATCTCCACAAATCTATAGTTCTGAACTGATTTACATAAAACCAATTCCCTTATTTAAGCACTTAAACTTTAGTAAATCCTAGGCAAATATCAAAGCAGGTAATGCTTTTGAAGCAAACTATATACACAAAAATTCATAATCTTTTATCTCATAAACTTAGCTCCTATGGTTCTTATTCATTTATTATGGTTCCTTACCTCCCCTGTAGCCAGGGATTCAAAATAGAAGGGTTTCCTTGTCCTCCTACTTAACTTTTTGTCAGTGTCACTCCAGGCAGTCTATTCTTAAATTTCTGGGGCTTCATCTTGTCTAAGAACAGAATCCCTCGATCTCCGTTCCCCAAACCATTTCTCAGTCTTTTTGACAAGGAAGAATCTGCCTGGGGAAATCAAAAAGCTAAGCATTTCTCACCACCCCACCCCCCACCTGCCCCGTTTCCTTCACATCTTTCTTTATTTTGGAAAAAAAGATACAGAATCTAGGAGTATACTCGTTTCCTCATTTTTTTCAACAAAAATTTAATGGGAACCTGATATGTACTGAGTGCGTGGAATACAAAGATGCCGCTATCATAGTTTTACCTTTGGTACTCAAAGTGAAATTGTACAACACAGATTGGGGCTTGAACCCGTGGTCTTTTAACTGAGATCACTCACCTGGTCTCAGGACTTAGTGAAGCTCAGATTCTTGATGTCATAACATAGAAAGAATTCAGTAGGAAACGAAATGATAAAGAAGTGAATTCATTTAGAGAGAAACCGACAGAATGTGGGCCATCTCAGAAGGCAAGAGCAGCACCGTGGCATGGGGCTGTCAGATTTTATGTGCGTGCTTTGTCACGCAGTTGTGTCCAACTGTTTGCGACTCCACAGACTGGAGTGGATAATTTCACAGGCTGATGAGTGGGAGGAGTATTCTACTATTTTGGGAAAGGGGTGGGCATTTCCAGGAAGTGGGCCATGGCGGCCCACTTTCTGACCTTTATGATTGGCCTTGGAATTGCCGTGGAGCCTGTGAGTGTGTCATTTAGCTGATGTGTTAAAATGAGCATATTCTGAGGCTCGAGGTCTAGCAGAAGCAGACTCATCTGCTATCTTGGGCCTGTTGGTTCTAATCAGTTTATGTCGTGTCCTCAGGCTATGTCACTCTTTTAAAGGTTGTGAAAGAAAGAAAGATAACACTAAGTGTCTGACTCTTGCGATCCCATGAACTGTAGCATGCCAGGCCCCTCTGTCCATAGGATTCTCTGTCCATAGGATTCTCCAGGCAATAATACTGGAGTAGGTTGCCATTTCCTTCTCCAGGGGAACTTCCCAACTCAGGAACTGAACCCAGGTCTCCCATATTGCAGGCAGATGCTTTACCAACTGAGCTATGTAGGAAGACCCTAAAAGTTGTGCCCTGCCCTCTTCCCTCCTGCTTCAAAAGTTCTCATACTCTGAACTGGGTCTGCAGACAAAAAAAAAAATGGTTATTATCCACAGTGTTAGGAGGTAAATAAGATGAACACAGTTTCCAAACATTGAGGTTGCAGTGGTTAGATAAAATATATTGGGGAAAGTAATACCAGAGTGGACTCAGGAAAAGGAGCTTTTCTTATTGTTATTTTTACTTTAAAAGATGCGTGCTTTTTAAAAAAGGGGTAAATGTTCACTGTAAAATTAAAAAATATATATTTGAGAAAATTCAGGGAAAAGTTGTGAAAGGCTTCATAGTGAATCTGACTTTAAAATGGATTGATGTCTTCCATGGTAAGCCAGGCTTTGTCTAGCACACTCTTCAGCTGATCAGATTCTGTGGGGTCACTGCACCTTTCATTGCCTTTGAGTTATTTACAACTGATAGCAATGCAAATGATGCCTATCCACAGATGCAAATAAATGTTGTCTGGAGGAGATTCAATTGGTTTCCTTCCCTCTACTGTGGAAGAAATCAGCTTTGCATCTATTAAGCAAATTTATTTTAGTTTTCCTTATGGTCTCCCTCTATGTGCGGTTCTTTGAATTCACTTTTGAATCAGTTATAATATCTTAGTGGTTCCCTTCATGAATTATTGAGTTAAGTAAAAATTTTGGTACTTGTTCATTTTATATTTGTATGACAGTATGACTTTGCCTTATAAAAAATTATCCTTCAACAGAAGAAAGTAAAATTTGATATCAAGTTAAATATTGTGTTTTTTTTTTTTTTTTAACAATTCCCTTAGCTACCTCTCTGCATATCCATTCTCATATAAAATCCATGTATTCAATTTTGCAGAAAGGGATCACAGTACAGATGGATTTTCCCTTTCTCCATCCTTCCCACCTTTTCTCCTCTTCTTTTGTTTTTCCTTTCCTCCCTTCCTTCTTTCTTCTTTTTCCTTCCTTNTTTTTTTTTTTTTTTAACAATTCCCTTAGCTACCTCTCTGCATATCCATTCTCATATAAAATCCATGTATTCAATTTTGCAGAAAGGGATCACAGTACAGATGGATTTTCCCTTTCTCCATCCTTCCCACCTTTTCTCCTCTTCTTTTGTTTTTCCTTTCCTCCCTTCCTTCTTTCTTCTTTTTCCTTCCTTCCTTTCTCTCTCTTTCTTATATTTATTTATGTGTGATGTGGACCTTTTAAAAAAATTATTTACTTATTTTTGGCTGGGCTTGGTCTTTTGTCGTTGCACCAGCTTTTCTCTAGCTGTGGAGAGCGAGGGCTACTCTCTAGTTTTGGTAAGAAGTGTATACTTCTTGTTGCGGAGGCTTCCTGCTGTGGAGCACGGGTCGGGCACTCAGGCTTTCAGTAGCTGCAGCACGGGGTTCAGTAGTTGTGGCTCCCAGGCTCTAGAGCACAGGTTCAATAGTTGTGATGCATGGGCTTAGTTGTTCCATGGCAGGTGGCATTTCCCCAGATCAGGGATCAAACCCATGTCTCCTGCATTGGCAGGTGGATTCTTGACCATGGAGCCAGCAGGGAAGCCCTGATGTGGACCATTTTTAAAGTCTTTATGAGAACTGCTCTGCCGCGTGGCTCGCAGTCTCGGGTTTTATGGTGATGGGATTAGTTTCCCGGTGGTCTTTGGCCAATCATTCTAACTCAGAGTCTTTCCTGGTGGTGCTCGCATCGCTCACCCAAGACGGATGCTAGCGAGAGGGATTCTGGAAAGTAGACGGACACGCGGTGGGTGTCTCCTTTCAACCTTTCCCCAACTCTTCTGGATGGTGGTGGCTTGTTAGTTCCGTATTCCTTATCAGGATCTCCTGTCATAAAACAACCCATGCAAATGGTTACTATGGTGCCTGGCCAGGGAGGGCGGTTTCAATCAGTGTGCTTCCCCTAACAATATTGCTTCTGCTTTACATTTTCATTTTTTGGCCATGAGGTATGTGGGATCTTAGTTCCCTGGCCAGGGATCAAACCTGTGTACCCTGCACTGGAAGGCAGATTCTTAACCACGAGACTACCAGGGAAGCCCCTCCTTAGCTGATTCTTAAAGGATGAATGAAATAAGGAGTTTAGGAATATGAGAGGGCACACCAAGTGCAAGGAAGGTGGCAAGGAGAGAAAAGCACAGTGGGAGAAACTACAGAGAGTTTGGTATTCCTGGAACATCCAGTGTGAAGTGGGGATGGGCTGGAGATGAGGCTAGGGAATTAGTCAAGGGCCAGATGGCGGCACTTATTGAATGCTGAGATAGAGAGCCTGGGCTTTATCTAGAGGACAGAGGGGAGATATTGAAATTTAATAAGAAAGGTGAAAGGGTCGGCTATTGACATGGTTAGATTTGTGCCTTCTAGAGGCGATTTCTCTACGTGTGTGTGTGTACGTGCTCATGCACAGTTTGATCTGGCAGCTGAGAGATTACTGTAGCAGGAGATACGAAGGTCCTAAATCAATTGAATACTGTCGGGAAATAGATGACAGAATCAAATCGGATAAATTAAAGAGAGTTTTCACGAAGGGACTATTTTCAGAGATAAGGTATAGGAAAGATGCAGGGATTGTGTGGTACCTGGAGTCAACAACAGGGGAATCAGCAACAGCTACCATCCAGGCCTGAAGGGACAAGAAGAGGAAGCTGTTGTTCAGTCAGTCAGTTGTGTCTAACACTTTGCAACCCCATGGACTGCAGCACGCCAGGCTTCCTTTCCATCACCAACTCCTGGAGCTTGCTCAAACTCACGTCCATTGCATCGGTGATGCCATCCAACAATCTCATCCTCTATAATCCCCTTCTCTTCTTGCCCTCAATCTTTCCCACCATCAGGGTCTTTTCTAATGAGTCAGCTCTTCGGATCCAGGTGACCAAAGTATTGGAGCTTCAACTTCAGCATCAGTCCTTCCAATGAATATCCAGGACTGATTTCCTTTAGGATTGACTGGTTTGATCTCCTTGCAGTCCAAGGGCCTCTCAAGAGTCTTCTCTAACATCACATTTTTATTTATTTATTTTTCAATTTTTAAAATATGAATTTATTATTTTAATTGGAGGCTAATTACTTTACAATATTGTAATGGTTTTGCATACATTGACATGAATCTACCACAGGTATACATGTGTTCCCCATCCTGAACCCCCCTCCCACCTCCCTCCTCATCCCATCCCTCTGGGTCATCCCAGTGCACCAGCCCCGAGCACCCTGTCTCGTGCATCGAATCTGGATTGACGATTCATTTCACATATGATAATATGCATGTTTCAATGACATTCTCCCAAATCATCCCACCTTCCCACAGAGTCCAAAAGACTGTTCTATACATCTATGTCTCTTTTGCTGTCTCACATATAGGGTTATCGTTACCATCTTTCTAAATTCCACATATATGTGTTACTATACTGTATTGGTGTTTTTCTTTCTGGCTTACTTCACTCTGTATAATAGGCTCCAGTTTCATCCACCTCATTAGAACTGATTCAAATGTATTCTTTTTAATGGCTGAGTAATACTCCATTGTGTATATGTACCACAGCTTTCTTATCCATTCATCTGCTGATGGACATCTAGGTTGCTTCCAAGTCCTGGCTCTTATAAACAATGTTGTGATGTACATTGGGGTACACATGTCTCTTTCAATTCTGGTTTCCTTGGTGTGTATGCCCAGCAGTGGGATTGCTGGGTCATATGGCAGTTCTATTTCCAGTTTTTTAAGGAATCTCCACACTGTTTTCCATAGTGGCTGTACTAGTTTGCATTCCCACCAACAGTGTAAGAGGGTTCCCTTTTCTCCACACCCTCTCCCGCATTTATTGCTAGTAGACTTTTGGATAGCAGCCATTCTGACTGGTGTGAAATGGGACCTCCCTGTGATTTTGATTTGCATTTCTTTGATAATGAGTGATAACATCACATTTTGAAAGCATCAATTCTTCGGCACTCAGCCTTCTTTATGGTCCAAATCTCACTTCTATACATGACTACTGGAAAAACCATAGCTTTGACTATACAGACCTTTGTTGGTAAAGTTGTGTCTCTGCTTCTTAATACACTGTTTAGGTTTGTCATAGCTTTTCTTCCAAGGAGCAAGCATCTTTAAGTAGGTTACCCCAACAAAGAGAGCTAGAGGGCTGCCCATCAGGAGCTGTGACTTCAGGTCAAGTGTTTTGGCAAGATTCAGGCACCCCTGCAGGAGGGAGCCAAAGGAGTGAATAATACTACTTCATTCCCTGCCCTTCTCTGACCTACTGTTATCAATACTATTACCATCTATGGCGCCCTCCATTGTCAGAACCCTTTGGGAAGCCAGATGTAATCTATACAGGTCAGGTATAGACAGCCTCCAAGAGCATAAAACAGAGTAGAGACCAGGAAGGCATAATTCTGAAGGGGCAAGTACAAGATAGTGTTGGGAGGAAAAAAATTTCTCCTACCTATTGGCTAGTGTATTCATTAAACTGACATAAGACAGATTTTTTTTTTTATTGTATGATGCCATTTATATAATGTCTTCAGCCACACAAAGCAACAGGTGACATTTATCAAATATTTACTATAAGGCTGCTGCTGCTGCTAAGTCGCTTCAGTCATGTCCGACTCTGTGCGACCCCATAGACAGCAGCCCATCAGGCTCCCTGTCCCTGGGATTCTCCAGGCAAGAATACTGGAGTGGGTTGCCATTTCCTTCTCCAATGCATGAAAATGAAAAGTCAAAGTGAGGTTGCTCAGTCATGTCCGACTCCTAGAGACCCCATGGACTGCAGCCCACCAGGCTCCTCCATCCATGGGATTCTCCAGGCAAGAGTACTGGAGTGGGCTGCCATTGCCTTATTCTAATACATTATATGAGTTGAGTCAATCCACAGAACAATCTGAAGATAGGTGCTTTATTATCCCCATATTCAATTCAGTTCAGTTCAGTCACTCAGTCGTGTCCAACTCTGCGACCCCATGAATCACAGCACGCCAGGCCTCCCTGTCCATCACCAACTCCATGAGTTCACCCAGACTCACATCCATCAAGTCGCTGATGCCATCCAGCCATCTCACCCTCTGTTGCCCCCTTCTCCTCCTGCCCCCAATCCCTCCCAGCATCAGAGTCTTTTCCAATGAGTCAACTCTTCGCATGAGGTGGCCAAAGTACTGGAGTTTCAGCTTTAGCATCATTCCTTCCAAAGAAATCCCAGGGCTGATCTC
>SJYT01075347.1:398172-495620 GCA_006410635.1 Cephalophus harveyi
TTCAAAAGCATCAATTCTTCGGTGCTCAGCCTTCTTCACAGTCCAACTCTCACATCCATACATGACCACAGGAAAAACCATAACCTTGACTAGACGGACCTTAGTCGGCAAAGTAATGTCTCTGCTTTTGAAAATATTATGTAGGTTGGACATAACTTTTCTTCCAAGGAGTAAGCGTCTTTTAATTTCATGGCTGCAGTCACCATCTGCAGTGATTTTGGAGCCCCCAAAAATAGTCTGACCCTGTTTCCACTGTTTCCCCATCTATTTCCCTTAGTATCCCCATATTAGACATGGGCAAAATGAGGCAAAGAGAGGTTAAAGAACTTCCCCAAGGTGACCCAGTTAGTAAGAGTCAGATCTGGAATTTGAATCTAGGCCATCTGGCTTCAAAGACACACATATGCCCTCTCTATTGACATAAGACAGATTAACAGGAGAAAAACAAATGTAACTTCATACTTGTGGGAACCTCACATGGACATAAGAGGGTCAAAGACAGGCAATTGAGGCTTACATGTCATTCTGAGCTAAGGAGAGAAGGTAGGGGTCTGGGCTTCAAAGTGAAGGAAGGTAATTCATAGGAAGATGGGAAGAGCAAATGTTTGGTAAATAAATTATTGCCCTGCTATGCAGAGACAATGGGGACATAGAAAGGACTCTGAAGCTCCCTGCCAGCTTCCCATATCTTTTGCCCATATTTTTGTGATTATCTTTGGTGATAGTTCTCTTCCTAGACTAGGCCCTCTGTCTAAGTTGTTTTAGGCATCGAAGGTAGAGGTATTATAAAAAGGTCTTCCTGAGTCTTTTAGGCTTTGATTGACTTCAAGTCAAAATAATTCAAATGACAAAGTGGCATGTTTTGAGGAAGCTTGTTCTGAGCCTCTTCAATATCTAGCCAATCCAATTCTTGAAAACATTAGTTTCAACACTGACTCTTTTTGGTATCAATATTATCTTTGCTTTGCTCCTGTATAATTCCCCATCCCACTCCCCATACATGTTCCTTGATGAGAGCTGAGGTGTGGAAAGGTCCTTACCAACACAAGCTGAAACACTTGATTTCTAATACCAGGCTATACTCAACAAAATTAAATATAAACTAGAGAAAGATAAGAAATCCTAAGGCATTTAAATATTAAATGAAGCATCCCAGAAACCAATATTTAGAATGTTTTTCTTGGCAACTGGGAAGTTTTTTCACTCTGAGTCACAGTAGAATAATATGACTTTCTTCCTTTTTTAAGTTTGGCTAATGGGAAGGGGAGGTAGAAAAGGAGATTTTGCATAACTTTGAACACAGGTGCATTCTCAGGAAGATCATTTTGCAAAAAGACCACAGATAGAAGTTGAAGATCTGCAGATTGATTTCCCTTTTAAAAAGCAAATTTACTGAAGTATATTTTACCTATAAAAATTAAGTATACAGTGACATTGCAACAATCTCATTAAGACAGTCTTAGAACATTTTCATCACTCCAATAAGATTCTTCCAGTCCTTTATAGTTAATCCCCATTCTCAGCCCCAGCCCCAGGCAACCACTGATCCAGTTTCTGCCTTTATTTATTTTATATATACTTCCCTTTTCTGAACTTTCATGAAAGTGAAAGTTGCTCAGTTGTGTCTGACTCTTTGCAACCCCATGGACTATACAATACATCGAATTCTCCAGGCCAGAATACTGGAGTGGGTAGCCATTTCCTTCTCCAGAGGATCTTCCCAACCCAGGGATTGAATCCAGGTCTTCTGCATTGCAGGCAGATTCTTTACCAGATGAGCCACCAGGGAAGCTCTAAACTTTCATATAAATGAGGAAATCAATTTCTTGAAAATATGTATGCCTACTGGGAAAGTCTTTGCTCATGTATTGTTCTATAGCATTCTCTGGCCAAGTGGGTGGGACACTTGGTAACACGGGGAAGAATATTTATCTATAAAAATATTCTATTTATACATATTCTTCTTACCTTGGCGGTGAGCCTCACGTGCTTTGCTTGATGCCTGGAGAGAATCTCAGTGACAGTAATAGCTCTCAGGTGTGCAGGTCCTCAGTGTTTGGGCAGCTGGCTACTCCTCTCTGTGCTTTAGCTCAAGCCATGCCTTTCTCCTCCTCCCAGGACAAACTCACCAGATTGCCATGCTCTCTTTCCAGCCTTAAATTTGTTGAGTCGTCAAAGCCCCAAACCAGGTATTTAAAGACACCAAATCATATTGTGTCCATCAGACTAGGCCTCTTAAACACTTTTCGTTATCATCATAGCGCACAGTGACCTCTGTGACTTTCTACAGCACTGTACTCATTTGCTTCCAAGACCGCTGTTCCTTTTCTTGTATTTTGTGTTAACCACTGTTCATTCAGTCATCCAAGTCAGAAACCTCAGAATCAGCCATGATTCTTCCTCTCACTTCTTCCACATCCAACTGTCACCAAGTCCTGCCAAAATTATATCTGCTCTGTGTAACCTGATCTCCTCCTCACCCCACTGTTACTTTATCTTACTGGTCATGTATCTTGCCTGGAGTAGAGTTGTAGCTTCTTTTCTGCTGCTGCTTCCAAACTAAGCTGAGGTAATCTTTCCAAGATGAAAATCTGATCAAGTCCATCTCATTGCTAAAATTCAACAATGGCTCTCCATCAACTTTTTTCTTTTTTTAAATTTTATTGAAATATAGTTGATTTATAACATTGTGTTAGTTTCTGCTGTACAGCAAAGTGATTCAGATACATACATACATATATATTACTCTTTTTCAATATTCTTTTCCATTACGGTTTATCACAGAATGTGGAATATCCTGCCCTGTGCTATTCCGTTGTTGTTGTTGCTTAGCCACTAAGTTGTATCCAGCTCTTGAGACCCCATGGACTGTAACCTGCTCAGCTCATCTGGCCATGGGGTTCTCCTGGCGAGAATACTGGAGGGGGTTGCTATTTCCTTCTCCATCTCCACTGACTTTTCTGATAGTTTAAATTCCTTGGCTTCCAAGGCTGGGATTTTGTTGATCTGTCCCTGGCCTGTTTCTCTTTGCCATCGCAAGCTCCTTTTACAAGAAATGCAACGCTATCCCTGTATTTCTATACTTACATTCTCCTCCTCTGGATTGCTCCTGCTCTTTGCTCCAGACTCTGCACAGGCATCATCTCCTCTGAAGGCGACTTTGTCTGCAGGGAAGGCTTCTTAGATACACCTTTTTGGTGTTTCCATCCAAACCCTCTGTCTCAGCCCTGTGCCTTCTCCCACCCCTACTCAGGCTGATAGCACCTTAAGGGCAGAGTCGATATTTTATATTTCTCCAAGGTCAGGTTTGCATATTTTGTTCAGAGTTCTCTTTAAAAAATGACATTTCTCTGTCGATGCCTTGAGTCTCTTATGGCATTATGTGTCTTGTGTGTTGAGACCCAAAGAGTCAAAGCCTAAGATTCAGCTGGAGGAAGCAGATGTGTGGTCAAGCTGATGTTGTTTTCCATTACAGTTAGCCTCTTTCTTCCAAGGAGGGTCCAATTGCCTTTTTTTTTTTTTTTAAGTGCTTACTGTGTATCAAACTCAGATTCATTAAGTATTTTCATCTTTATAAAAATCCATTGAGGTAGGTGATACTATCTCCATTTACACTTAGGGAAACCGGGTCATAGAGAAGTTAAAAAACTTGCCGAACCACATATCATCACTGTTCATTAGTAATGGGATTTGCCTCCAAGCCCCATGCTCTTAACTTCTAAGATATCTATTAATATATCTATATAGCTCTGTGTGTGTCTGTGTTTGTGTGTGTGTTATTGGTTCAGTAATGGAATGGATCAAATGTTGTGAGCTTAAATAATTTTGAATTCTGACCCAACACATTTATGGACATAGGAGGGTATCTAAGTGTGTACTGAAGATGAAAACTGTGGAGCCTCTTTCCCCATCCTGCTTTTATTTGGGCCTCCTTAAGCTCTTATTGTGATCCACACAGTCAAAGGCTTTGGCATAGTCAATGAAGCAGAAATAGATGTTTTCTGGAACTCTCTTGCTTTTTCCATGATCCAGCAGATGTTGGCAATTTGATCTCTCTTTCTTTTGCCTTTTCTAAAACCAGCTTGAACATCTGGAAGTTCGCAATTCACGTGTTGCTGAAGCCTGGCTTGGAGAATTTTGAGCATTACTTTACTAGTGTGTGAGACGAGTGCAATTGTGCAGTAGTTTGAGCATTCTTTGGCATTGCCTTTCTTTGGGATTGAAATGAAAATTGACCTTTTCCAGTCCTGTGGCCACTGCTGAGTTTTCCAAATTTGCTGGCATATTGAGTGCAGCACTTTCCCAGCATCATCTTCCTGGCTTTGAAATAGCTCAACTGGAATTCCATTACCTCCACTAGCTTTGTTCGTAGTGATGCTTTCTAAGACCCACTTGACTTCATATTCCAGGATGTCTGGCTCTAGGTGAGTGATCACACCATCATGATTATCTGGGTCGTGAAGATCTTTTTTGGACAGTTCTTCTGTGTATTCTTGCCACCTCTTCTTAATATCTTCTGCTTCTGTTAGGTCCATACCATTTCTGTCCTTTGTCGAGCCCATCTTTGCGTGAAATGTTGCCTTGGTATCTCTAATTTTCTTGAAGAGATCTCTAGTCTTTCCCATTCTGTTGTTTTCCTCTATTTCTTTGCATTGATTGCTGAAGAAGGCTTTCTTATTCTTCTTGGTATTCTTTGGAACTCTGCATTCAGATCCTTATATCTTTCTTTTTGAAGCAACAGTTAGAACTGGACATGGAACAACAGACTGGTTCCAAATAGGAAAAGGAGTACGTCAAGGCTGTATATTGTCACCCTGCTTATTTAACTTATATGCAGAGTACATCATGAGAAACGCTGGACTGGAAGAAACACAAGCTGGAATCAAGATTGCCAGGAGAAATATCAATAACCTCAGATATGCAGATGACACCACCCTTATGGCAGAAAGTGAAGAGGAACTAAAAAGTCTCTTGATGAAAGTGAAAGTGGAGAGTGAAAAAGTTGGCTTAAAGCTCAACATTCAGAAAACGAAGATCATGGCATCTGGTCCCATCACTTCATGGGAAATAGATGGAGAAACAGTGGAAACAGTGTCAGACTTTATGTTTTTGGGCTCCAAAATCACTGCAGATGGTGACTGCAGCCATGAAATTAAAAGATGCTTACTCCTTGGAAGAAAAGTTATGACCAACCTAGATAGCATATTCAAAAGCAGAGACATTACTTTGCCAACAAAGGTCGATCTAGTCAAGGCTATGGTTTTTCCTGTGGTCATGTATGGATATGAGAGTTGGACTGTGAAGAGGCTGAGCGTCAAAGAATTGATGCTTTTGAACTGTGGTGTTGGAGAAGACTCTTGAGAGTCCCTTGGACTGCAAGGAGATCCAACCAGTCCATTCTAAAGGAGATCAGCCCTGGGATTTCTTTGGAAGGAATGATGCTAAAGCTGAAACTTCAATACTTTGGCCACCTCATGTGAAGAGTTGACTCACTGGAAAAGACTCTGATGCTGGGAGGGATTGGGGGCAAGAGGAGAAGGGGACGATGGAGAATGAGATAGCTGGATGGCATCACTGACTCGATGGACCTGAGTCTGGGTGAACTCCGGGAGTTGGTGATGGACAGGGAGGCCTGGCGTGCTGCGATTCATGGGGTCGCAAAGAGTCGGACACGACTGAGCGACTGAACTGAACTAAACTGAAGAGTTTCCCATCATGAAGAGCTGATTTTACAATATAAGATTTATGGAACAATGACAAATTTTGAAGGAAACCCAAAGTGGAGATTCAATTTTACAAAAGTAAAAATTTACTCTGAGCTTTATTTTCAGTTAAAAAGAAATAAGAAATCATAAACAGAAAAGCAATTCAGTAGTTTGTTTCAACTGTTTGCTTTACTATGAGCCTCAACTCCTCCAGGAACATACCAACAGTATGAGGGTTAACAAGAGAAGGAGTAACAGAAAGATCTCTGAAGGAGACCTGAGGATGACCACACATATTAATTCTGTCACCTTTATTGTAATGGGATTATGTGAAGACAGAGCCAAGAGAATACAGGCATACTTTGTTTTACTGCACTTTGCAGATTTTTCATTTTTTAAAGAAGAACTGAAGGTTTGTGGCAACCCTGCATTGAGCAAGCCTACTGGTACCAGCAGTGTTGCATAAGACTCTTGAGAGTCCCTTGCACTGCAAGGAGATCCATCCAGTCCATTCTAAAGGAGATCAGTCCTGGGTGTTCTTTGGAAGGAATGATGCTAAAGCTGAAACTCCAATACTTTGGCCACCTCATGTGAAGAGTTGACTCATTGGAAAAGACTCTGGTGCTGGGAAATACTTTGGCCACCTCATGTGAAGAGTTGACTCATTGGAAAAGACTCTGGTGCTGGGAGGGATTGGGGGCAGGAAGAGAAGAAGACAACAGAGGATGAGATAGCTGGATGGCATCACCGACTCGATGGACATGAGTTTGAGTGAACTCCAGGAGTTGGTGATGGACAGGGAGGCCTGACATGCTGCAATTCATGGGGTCGCAAAGAGTCGGATACAACTGAGCGACTGAACTGAACTGAAATGGTACCAGCATTTGCTTACTTCCATTCTCTGTGTTGACAAAGGTCTGTATACTCAAAGCTATGGTTTTTCTGATAGTCATATATGGCTGTGAGAGTTAAACGACAAAGAAGGCTGAGTGCCGAAGAATTGATGCTTTTGAACTATGGTGTTGGAGAAGACTCTTGAGAGTTCCTTGGACTGCAAAGAGATCAAACCAGTCAATCCTAAAGGAAACCAACCCTGAATATTCACTGCAAGGACTGAGGCTGAAACTGAAGCTCCAATTCTTTGGCCCCCTGATACAAAGGGCCGACTCATTAGAAAAGACCCTGGGAAAGATGAGGGCAGGAAGAGAAGTGGGCAACAGAGGATGAGAAGGTTAGATGGCACCATCAACTCAAAGGACATGAGTTTGAGCAAACTCTGGGAGATAGTGAAGGACAGGGAAGCCTGGCATGCTGCAGTCTATAGAGTGGAAAAGAGTTGGACACAACTGAATGATTGAACAACAACAAAATTCTCTGTGTCACACTTTGGGAATTCAGGCACTATTTCGAACTTTTTTATTAGTATTGTATTTGTTATAGTGATATGTGAGCCGTGATCTTTAATGTTACACTATAACTTACTGAAGGCTGATATGATGGTTAGCATTTTTTAACAATTAAGTATTTTTAATAAAAGTACGTACTTTTCCAGACATAACACTATTGCACACTTAACAGACTGTAGTATAGGATAAGCATCATTTTTAAATGCATTGAGAAACCAAAGAATTTTGTGTGACTTGTTTTACTGCGATATTCACTTTCTTGTGGTGGTCTGGAACCAAACCTGAAATATCTTCCAGGTATGTCTGCATGAGACATCAACAAGTATGAGAATCTTTAGTCCATTTATGTATCAATTTATTGTCCAGCTGTTTGTGCTCATGTGCATTATCATCAGTCTCCTCTGATATGTTGTCAACATCACCAAAGAAAGAATTAAAGGGAAGAAGAGCGTCTACAGAAAGGGTGAGTTTCTCCGGTCAAACATTTAAAACACTGGAACAACAAACCAAGCTGTATTTTCAAGTTTGTCTGTTTCAAGGATTTCTCAGCCATTCAAAACAACTAGTTTTATTTTGGAAATAAATCTTTGAAATAAAGACTATAATGTTACTATGGATTACAAAAATGCCAGATCATATATGATTATTGTATTCAGAATACCTCCTGCTAAGACTTAGTATTTTGTTCAGTGTTGCTTACACTAAATAGGTGATAAAAAGGACATCATTTAGACTAAATGATACAAAAGTTTACACTACATAAATAATAATATTCTTATTAATAATTATTCCTATGATGTTTTATGTTTGGGTCTTCTTTGGTCTCACAAACTAATAGTAAGTTTATTTGGGGGAAGAGCTACATAATCCATTTATTTCCCTGAATTGTCTAAATTTGAAACATTTAATAAATGTTGTATCCCTACCACTTATCACAGACCAGGTACAAATAAAATTCTATTGAAAATGAGTAATTTCTTACAATGCATTCAATTGTAGCCTCACTTCAGTCTCAATCTCATTTTCCACCTTGCCAATGGACAAGTTATTTTTCTGAAAGCACCAAACTTGTTACTCTCATGGGCTCTATATTGGCATTTGGATAAAATAAAAACTCCTTTTATCAACTGGAAATAGTACTGCAATGAACATTGGGGTACATGTGTATTTTTCAATTATGTTTGTCTCAGTAGTAGATTATTGGGTTCCATGCAAGTTTCATTCCTACTAATAACTTTTTAAGGAATTTTCATATGGTTCCAAATAGTGGCTGTATAACTAGGACACGCAAGCATGCCCTAGATGTTGACTGAAAGATGAAAGGATAAGGAAGTTGCGGTACATAACATACGATGGAATTTTACTCAGCCATAGAAATGAACACATTTGATTCAGTACTAGCAAGGTAGATGAAACTAGAGTATGGAATAGAGGGAAGTCAGAAAAACAAATACTGTGTCGCTGTTGTTCAGTCGCTCGGTCATGTCCAGCTCTTTGCAACCCCATGGACTGCAGCACACCAGGCTTCTCTGTCCTTCACTATCTCCCAGAGTTTGCTCAAATTCACGTCCACTGAGTCAATGATGTCATCCAAACAACTCATCCACTGTTGCCCACTTTTCCTCCTGCCTTCAATCTTTCCCGGGTCTTTTCATATGAGCTGGCTCTTTGCATCAGGTGGCTAAAGTAATAGGAGGTAAAAGGCAGGAAAGCCAGGGGTCTCCAAAAGGAGGAAATAGGATGCAAGTGTTAGACTTTTTTTAATCTCTCTTTTAAGAAGCAGGAGGAAACAAGCTACAAATGTCAGATTTTTTTCCCTTCTCTATACAAATTTAAAAGGAGGTTTCTCTTAAAATTCTGTCTTGTCATGACCACACCCAGTTCCACCTGAAGTTAACTTTTCTCAAACCTTGAGCTAACCAATGCATTTTTCTTATGGAAATGTTTTTCTTAAGCTATGTTAATGAACTATGTATTTACCCTAGACTCTGTCTTTCTCCACATCAGTTGTGCTTAAGACTCAGAAGGGCTCAACAAACTAGTATCTTTTACTACATTGTTCTCCTAATCTATGTTAATGAAACTATGTATTTACTTGGAAACATGCCTTTCTTTAAGATTCATGTCAATCCTTTTATGGCCTGGGATGACTCACCTGATGCCAACGTTATCTCAAAATGTTATCTCAAAACGCACATTGTGGGTGAGGGGCCTGATGCTACTCTGAGTTTTGAAACATCTCCTTTCTCTAGTTAGCACCTTGCTGATAGGTATAAAACATATTGTTAAAGGCTAGCAGGGCACCACTCTTTCTGCCCGCTTTGGATGTCTATGTCAGAAGCTTTCTCTATCTCGTCTACACCTAAATAAACTTTATTACAGAAAAGCTATGAGCAAGCAAGCCTTGTCTCTGGCCCCGGATTGAATTCCTTTCCTCTGGAGGCCAAGAATCCCAGCGTCTTTAATGGCTCAGCAACAACCTTTCAGTAATGGAGCTGCAGCATCAGCAGCAGTCCTTACGAGGAATATTCAGGGTGGATTTTCTTTAAGATTAACTGGTTTCATCTCCTTGCAGTCCAAAGGACTCGAGAGTCTCCTCCAGCAGCAGTTCGAAAGCATCAATTCTTCATTGCTCAGCCTTGTTTATGGTCCAACCTTCGCATCTGTACATGACTACTGGAAAACCATAGTTTTAACTAGACTGGACTTTGTCAGCAAAGTGATGTCTCTGCTTTTTAATATGCTGTTTAGGTCTGTCACAGCTTTTCCTTCAATGATCAAGTGTCTTTTATATCATGATTTCAGTCACCACCAACAGTGATTTTGGAGCCCTAGTAAATAAAGTCTCTTAATGTTTCCATTTTTCCCCATCTATTTCCATGAAGTGATGGGACCAGATACCATGATCTTCGTTTTTTGAATGTTGAGCTTTAAGCCAGCTTTTTCACTCTACTCTTTCACTTTCATCAAGAGGCTCTTCAATTCTTCTTACTTTCTGCATAAAGGTGGTGTCATCTGCACGTCAGAGGTTATTGATATTTCTCCCAGCAATCTTGATTCCAGTTTGTTATTCATCCAGCCTGGCATTTCTCATGATGTACTCTGCATGTAAGTTAGATGAGCAGGGTGACAATATAAGGCTTTGACAGACTCCTTTCCCAATTTGGAACCACTCCGCTATTCCCTGTCTGGTTCTAACTGTTGCTTCTTGACCTTCATACAGGTTTATCAGGAGGCAGGTCAGGTGGTCTGGTATTTCCACCTCTTTAAGAACTTTCCACAGTTTGTTGTGATCCACACAGTCAAAGGCTTTAGCATAGTCAATAAGGCAGATATTTTTCTGAAAGTCTCTTGCTTTTTCAATGATCCAACAGATGTTGGCAATTTGATCTCTGGTTCCTCTGTCTTTTCTATATCCAGCTTGAACATCTGGAAGTTCATGGTTCACATACTGTTGAAGCCTGGCTTGGAGAATTTTGAGCATTACTTTGCTAGCATGTGAGATGAGTGCAATTGTGCAGTAGTTCGAACATTCTTTTGACAATGCCTTTGGAATTGCCTTTCTTTGGGATTGGAATGAAAACTGACCTTTTCCAGTCCTGTGGCCACTGCTGAGTTTTCCAGATTTGCTGGCATATTGAGTACAGCACTTTCACACCATCATCTTTTAGGACTTGAAATAGCTCAAATGGTAGTCTATCACCTCCACTAGTTTTGTTTATAGTGGTGCTTCCTAAGGCCCACTTGACTTCACATTCCATAATGTCTGGCTCTAGGTGAGTGATCACACCATCGTGGTTATCTGGGTCATGAAAATCTTTTTTGTATAGTTCTTCTGTATTCTTGCCACCTCTTCTTAATATCTTCTGTTTCTGTTAGGTCCATACCATTTCTGTCCTTTATTGTGCCCTTCTTTGCATGAAATGTTCCTTTGGTATCTCTAATTCTTTTGAAGAGATCTCTAGTCTTTCTCATTCTATTGTTTTCCTCTATTTTTTTGCATAGATCACTGAGGAAGATTTTCTTATCTCTCCTTGCTATTCTTTGGAATTCTATATTTAAATGGGTATGTCTTTCCTTTTCTCCTTTGCCTTTAGCTTCTTTTCTTTTCTTATTCATTTTTAAGGCCTCCTCAGACAATAATTTTGCCTTTTTGCATTTATTTTTCTTGGGGATGGTCTTGATCTCTGCCTCCTACACAAAGTCATGAACCTCCATCCATAGTTCTTCAGGTACTCTGTCTATCAGATCTAATCCTTTGAATCTATTTGTCACTTCCACTGTATAACTGTAAGGGATTTGATATGGTGGAAACCAACAGAATATTGTAAAGCAATTATCCTCCAATTTAAAACAAATTTGAAAAAAACAACAACAAAAAAAAAAACTTTTAGGACAAAATCCTCCTGATCTGTCTCCAGCCTACCACTTCTATACATAGCCTTCTGTTTCCATCTCTCCCATAACCTCAGATTCATAGGAACTAATGTTCTTGATACCTCCAAGCCTGAACATTCAGAGTTCCCTACATTTGGTATACCCGTCCCTCAACACTCCCTCTTTAACTTGTCTAAATGCCATCCACTCTAGGAAATCTCCGCCCATCTCTCATCTTGGTTAGCTGGCCACTCCACACAATATTCTAGGAAAGAATAAAAATTTGCTTCTCTGACAACAGTGGTTATCAAGTAGGACAGACAACTCCAATGTAAGTTGGTGGGGGTAATTTCCAGCATTAGGATGATCAATGGAAAGTGTGAATTTTGATAAAATTTAAGAGTCTGTACAAATATTAGAAATATCTAATTTTTGAATTTGGGGATTTATGAAGGTCACAGGTTATATTCATTGTGAAAATCAAGGGTGCGAAACACCATTATAATGTCCATTTCTTTCTCACGTTCCACATTCCTCTATAACATGTTCAGTTCAGTTCAGTTCAGTTCATTTCACTCACTCAGTCATATCCAACTCTTTGCGACCCCATGAATTGCAGTACGCCAGGCCTCCCTGTCCATCACCAACTCCCGGAGTTCACACAGACTCATGTCCATCGAGTCAGTGATGCCATCCAGCCATCTCATCCTCGGTCGTCCCCTTCTCCTCCTGCCCCCAATCCCTCCGAGCATCAGAGTCTTTTCCAATGAGTCAACTCTTCCCATGAGGTGGCCAAAGTACTGGAGTTTCAGCTTTAGCATCATTTCTTCCAAAGAAATCCCAGGGCTGATCTCCTTTAGAATGGACTGGTTGGATCTCCTTGCAGTCCAAGGGACTCTCAAGAGTCTTCTCCAACACCACAGTTCAAAAGCATCAATTCTTCGGCGCTCAGCTTTCTTCACAGTCCAGCTCTCACATCCATACATGACCACAGGAAAAACCATAGCCTTGACTAGACGGACCTTTGTTAGCAAAGTAATGTCTCTGCTTATCAACATGCTATCTAGGTTGGTCATAACTTTTCTTCCAAGGAGTAAGCGTCTTTTAATTTCATGGCTGCAGCAACCATCTGCAGTGATTTTGGAGCCCCCCAAAATAAAGTCTGACACTGTTTCCACTGTTTCCCCATCTATTTCCCATGAAGTGATGGGACCAGATGCCATGATCTTCCTTTTCTGAATGTTGAGCTTTAAGCCAACTTTTCCACTCTCCTCTTTCACTTTCATCAAGAGGTTTTTTAGCTCCTCTTCATTTTCTGCCATAAGGGTGGTGTCATCTGCATATCTGAGGTTATTGATATTTCTCCCGGCAATCTTGATTCCAGCTTGTAACTGTTTCCACTGTTTCCCCATCTATTTCACATGAAGTGATGAGACCAGATGCCATGATCTTCGTTTTCTGAATGTTGAACTTTGAACCAACTTTTTCACTCTCCTCATTCACTTTCATCAAGAGGCTTTTTAGTTCCTCTTCACTTGTTTACATTCAAATAACTCCCATCATTCATAAGTTTTTGAAGGTCATTAACTACAGTTGTGTAGTAATGGGTGCTTTATGTCATAATTATTGTCACATATATAAAATCTCTAAATTTTAACAAGATTAAGACAACAGAACTAGGAGACCAGCATCATAATGTTTCTCAGCTGAGATACTAATGCAAAATCAGTGTCTCTCAAACATCTTTAGTAGTGGCCCACAGTTACTTATAAAATCTGGACATCATTCCCCCTTAAGCTGCAAAGGAAAGTTTTTCCAAATAATATATTGATTTTAGAGCAGTGCCCTAGAATTGGACAATCTAAGTTCAAATTATATTCTTATTTATTAGTATAATCATTTCCTTGACTTTGGTCATGTTTGTAACTGCTCTGAGCTTTGGTGTTCTTCACTATAAAGTGAGGATATTAATACTATTTACTTTTAAAAGCTGTTATGATTTTCAGTTCAGTTCAGTTCAGTCGCTCAGTCGTGTCCGACTCTTTGCGACCCCATGAATCGCAGCACGCCAGGCCTCCCTGTTCATCACCATCTCTCGGAGTTCACTCAGACTCACATCCATCGAGTCAGTGATGAGATGTGTATAAGAGACAGTCCTTAAGTTTGTTGCTGCTCCATGTCTGTTCATGATCATAAAAGAAAAATATTTCAGACTCCAGCAGATTCTGTTTGTCTAGACTGGTTTCAAAAAAAGTATTGCTTTATTTGATAATGGAAGTTGTAATATTTCAGCTTAGAGGCAGTTCCTTTTAAAATATAGATCTATTTGGACTGTCTTGAAGCCAAAAATGTATCACTTCTGAAACTTAGTTTACTGGTACACAGGTAAACTGCTGCATTGAAAACTGGGTATTCATTGACATTTCTGAGTGGGCTTTTGTTTTGTGTTTNATAGTAATAGCCTGTCTCTTATACACATCTAATCTTTATCATGTTCCATGCTTAAAAATAAACATTTAACATAACTATATCTCTTCCAGTATTATGTTAGTCACTAAAATATATCATACTAAGAAATATACCACAATGTGACAGCATACTCACTCACTGTGTTCATTTAATCCTAACCCCAACCACACATTTTCATACAGTGTGTTAATATGTAGAGAAAAAAGAGACTAATTTCACAATAAAAAAAGTCATATGTAATTACATAATAATAATATTGATAATTTCTCCAATATAACAATCTGTTTTCATAGCTAATCTTGCCAGTAAACTGGGCTAAAGAATTTGATGATATTGTCTATCATACAGTTAAAGGGCAAAATAAGCTTCAATGTTTTCAGAATGCAACAATTAAAATTTTATTCTGTGCTTTTGTCAAACAGGAAATTTGTGATTAAATAAATTTACAAAATTCAGAATATCTGTTTATATTGTCAGTATATTTTTTTGTATAATTCCAAATAAAGTTTGGTGCTTTAAACAGAAATTACTTTAAGTTTAGCCTACCTTCCATACTCAAAGTCCCCATTTTAGACTCCAAGAAGTCAAATAATGTGCTTGGTGCTGATGGCCTTGCGTTTCCTAGTTCTTCTTCATCTTCAGATCTTATTCGCCCCCTGCCTTTCCCTTTACCTTAAGAAGTAAAGTAAGACGCATACATTATATGTGCAAAAACAAAAGGAAAATATACACTAAAATATGATCAGCAGACATCTTAAGTAAAACTTTATACACATATTTATTTACATATTTTTCTGTATGATCTATATCCTTTATAACAAAAATGTTTTTAAATGACTATATTAACTAGCACCTTTAATCTGCTAAATGGCCTATCTGCAAATTTGTTCATGTAAACTGTGTTTGAAGGAAATAAATCATTTTTATAAGATTTTGCTTTAACCACATTTTTTAAATTGAAATACAGTTGATTTACAATGTTGTGGTAATCTCTGCTATACAGCAACTACTTATTTTTTTAAAAGAATATATGATTAAGATTTGAAAAATCACATATGCTCGACCATACAATAATTTTAAAATAACACTAAATAAAAGTCATGTTCCTGTTAATTACTAAGTGTTTGTAGACTATTTAGTCAGTTATAAAAGTGGCCTAGTTCTAGAAATAGATTAAATAGAGCCAGTTATTTTATATTTTCTCTATTACTCAACATCTTGTTTTATTAGACCTACTTTATTTTATATAAAGATGAAGACTACGAGACTAAGAATAACATATATGTCTCTGTGGTTCCAAAATGGGTGCTCCCTCCATTTACCATAAAGGTAAACGAAGTTACAGACTTCACAGCAACAAAAGCTAGTTTCTGTCAACAACATACATTTCTCTGAAAAGCAAACAATATTGTCTGGCACATTGATTAATGAATTATACCTCTCAAAGGTGGACCCATAACAGGTTTCTGTTTATTGCTATTAAGAAGTACATTCAGTGCTGCTTCTAAGTTGTTGCCATTATCCATGAGAGCTTGCCTTGATGCTTCTTTACTAAAGCCCATTTCTGTTATGTGTCTCAGAGCCTTCTCATCAACCTATAAACAACAAAGAAAAGTTATGCCGATGGCCAATAAACAAGCAAAGTATAAGTTTTTAAATATATACTGTTTTTTAACTAAAAATTACATTTGATGTTTATGGAAAAATGTAATATTAATATACTATTTGCTTGCTGTTTTTTCATACCAACAGTCAAGAAAAGATCTGTGATATGCAAGGTTGTGCCTTGAGTACTTTCTTTGTACCATTACAAATGCAAACAAACAAAAAAAGAAATTTTATGATAGGTTACAATAAAGCTTTTGAAAATAAAATGAGCAGTGAAAACTACCTAATGAAAAATTTTCATGGCTAATACTTCTCTGTCCTAAGGAAATACAATTTATATAGCACCTCTTAAAAAATATAAAGTATAAAAAGAAGCTAACAAAATAGTACCATCTCAGTAGCTTTTTTTCCTACTCTCTATTGTTTCAATATTCTGCTTTATATTTATAAGCAATACTATCTATCAAGCTTTGACAGCCTATACCTCAAATTTTAAAAATCTACAAGTGTCAGAATCCCGTATCTTGAAAAATCTGGACCTGAGTAGAATTAAAGGACGGTTTAAGTAATATAAACATATCCCATCAAGACATTTATCAAACCATAACCAGCTAAGAAATACACAACTAACTTTTGTACTTTTATGAGCTGAGATGGATAGGCTTTAAGATAGTATTTAAGACAGCATGCATGTTGCTGACATCTACCCTCAGACCCATGTAGGCACTGATAAAGGACTTTTTAAAAAAAATCCTGTTTTTAAACTCTGAAACTCTGATTTTGTTTTAAAAACTCTGAATTCTAAATACAAAATCCTTTTCAAACATAGTAATAGCTATTAATAGGTCAGAGTTACACATAAGAGAAAATTTACATCCCTGCTGTAGATATACTAAAGTAAATGTAAAAAGGCCTGGACATTAAAACCATAATTCACCCTTCTTATTCAAAACTTATCTAAATGATAAAAAAAAAAAAAAAAAAAAAAAAACCCTTCCAAAGGCTTTCCCTCTTCCAATTATTTCACAAGTAAATATTCCAGTAGTCATGTATGGATGTGAGAGTTGGACTGTGAAGAAGGCTGAGTGCCGAAGAATTGATGCTTTTGAACTGTGGTGTTGGAGAAGACTCTTGAGAGTCCCTTAGACTGCAAGGAGATCCAACCAGTCCATTCTGAAGGAGATCAACCCTGGGATTTCTTTGGAAGGAATGATGCTAAAGCTGAAGCTCCAGTACTTTGGGCACCTCATGCAAAGAGTTGACTCATTGGAAAAGACTTTGATGCTGGGAGGGGTTGGGGGCAGGAGGAGAAGGGGATGATAGAAGAGATGGCCGGATGGCATCACTGACTCGATGGACGTGAGTCTGAGTGAACTCCGGGAGTTGGTGATGGACAGGGAGGCCTGGCATGCTGCGATTCATGGGGTCGCAAAGAGTCGGACACGACTGAGCGACTGAACTGAACTGAACTGAAATATCTAATTAAGAATACTGTCCCTTATATAGAATTTAATCAAAAAACACTCTTAATTTTTAATGAAAAATTGGCCATTTATTGAGGATCCCTTGTATTTGATGAGTTACTTCTCTCTCACCACTTTCAAGATATCCTGTCTCTACCTTTCAACAACTAGATTATGTCTTGGTGTGTCTCTGCATTTATCCTATAGGACACCATTGAGCTTCTCAGATTTGCAGATTTCATCAAATTTGGTAATGGGGGGGCATTAGTTCTTCAAATACTTTTTCTATTCCTTTTTCAATTGAGACTCCTGTAATGTATATGCTGGTATATTTGATGGTGCTTCATAGATCCCTTAGGCTCTATTTTTCTTCATTCTTCTCTCTTTCTTATCTTAGACTGGATAATTTCAATTGCCCTCTATTAAAGCTCAGTAATTCTTTCTTCTGCCTGCTCTTGTCTGATGTTGAACCTAAGAAAATTTTTTATTTCTACCACTGTACTTTCTAGTTAAAGAAATTCTATTTTCCTTTTTTATAATTTCCCTTTACTGATATATCCTCATATATCAACCATATATTGTTCTCCTGATTTCTTTGAGTCCTTTGTCAGTGGTTCCCTTCAGACCTGTATTTCTAAGACAGTTAATTTAAGGTCTTTTATTTTTTTATAAGTTCAATGCCTGGGTTTCTTCAGGGATAGTTTCTTTCAGTTTCTTTCTTTTTCCTATGAATGGGTCATACTTTCTGTTTTTTGGTATGTTTTATAATTTTCTGCTGAGAACTGAAAATTCTGAATACTGTACTGGTGGCAATTTTGGAAGTAAAATTCTTCCTCCTCCTCAGAAACTGGTGTTGTTACTTGATGAAGACTACAGTTATCAGTTTGTTTAGTAACTGTTCCAAACTTTTTTGGTAAGGATTATATTCTTTGTGATCTTGTGATCACTGGAGTCTTTGTTCCATTATCTCCGTAATCAGTCAGTGACCAGCCTCTTTCTTCATCCATCACCTCACTGTATGCTCCAAGAGTTTGACTTGACTCCAAAGTTGTAAAATAGTTGCTTCAGACCTTTGTCAGCTTAATAGTTGTTTTGGTGGAGGAGACAATTCCTGGAACTTTCCATTTTGCATTCTTTGTGATATCACTCCCTTCTTATGCTTTTAATCTTCAAACAATCCCAAACTGCTGGTCTTTAGTGTTCTATGGCAAGACATTCCCAAAAAAATGGTTCTCAATGCACTCAAGTTAAAGCACTTCTTGAGTAAAACAGTGTCTTTTTCAACTTGCTATATCCACTAGAACCTGAAAACTGACTTTTTTTTTTTTTTTTTACAATGAGATGGTCATGTACTCAAGGAAGCAACAGTCTAGCTCTGTTAGCTAGACTAACATTCTCTTAGCTAGTGATTGATTTAGGAAAGGATACATAACCTAGTCCTAGTCAATGAACCATAGATGGAATTTGCCAGAGATTTCCAAAATTATTTTATCTGATAAAACACCCACACACAGAGAAATGTCCCCTTTCCTTTCTGCCTTTGAACTTTCTGCATGGAGATTTAATACACAGAGAATCCTGTAACCCAGAGAAGAAAGCCAAGAAACTAGAGCGATTCTTAGCTAGTGATTGATTTAGGAAAGGATACATAACCTAGTCCTAGTCAATGAACCATAGATGGAATTTGCCAGAGATTTCCAAAATTATTTTATCTGATAAAACACCCACACACAGAGAAATGTCCCCTTTCCTTTCTGCCTTTGAACTTTCTGCATGGAGATTTAATACACAGAGAATCCTGTAACCCAGAGAAGAAAGCCAAGAAACTAGAGCGATGCCTACCAGTACACTGTTACACTGCCTAATTTGCCAATCTTTATAACCATCCAGATCCAGAGATCTTGTTATATGAGATGACAAACCCTATTATTTAAGCTTATCTTAGAACTCTCTAGACAAAATCACCCAAGGTCATTCAAGCTGGAAAGGTAGAGGAAAATTAATTCCTGTCAGTTCCCTTCTATCTGAAGACACTGTGGCATACCCAGCAACACCTGACTTCCCATTTATCTTAAAAATCTAGTAATATTTTGCAATTGAGTCTATAATATACATTTACAGTTTCAACGTATCTTCCGCAAAGAACAAAACAAAATAACTTCAGACAAAATCTGAGAAAAGATGTGGGAAAGAAGAGGAAAGGGCAGATAACTATGTTTCTGATGCATCATCTTTTGAATATAATTTCCATTGAGTGTTTTCTGTATAATTTGATGACTTTTTATCAGTCCATTCCAAAAGACATCATTCACACATTAGAAAGTTAAGTAAATTTTACTTAAGTAAATTATTTTTCAAATAATCCAAATTTTCCACAAATTAAATGGAATCCTTAATGAAAGTCTTCTTAGACTTGTGACACTGCCTATAATACACTCAAAAAGTCAGTGGTGGTTCTGAGTATTTAAAAACAAGACTAGCAAAGAAAAAAAGACACAAATTTTGTGGTTGGTTCTTCAGTCTTACCAGTTCTCTATAGACACCTTCATGTTTTCCCTCTGATTTGTTTGCCTTTTCCTTCTGTAAAATTTCCCTATTTCGGTTACCAGCAGTACTCATGTTGAGATTACTTCTAGCACCACCACCGCCACCTCCAAATGTCTTGGTCTTCAGATAAGAGAAAGATAAAATAAATATAAATAAACAGCATTTTAAAAAGCTCTAAAGTCTAAGTTATGACTAAAAGCATCTAGCAAAACTGAAGTAGTTAAGTTTCCTAATTATGTTTAACAGGAAAAAAACGAAATGTTAACTAATTCTTTCTAAGCATCTACTAGTCGTAATCTCATCTTTCCACAAGTCCAAGTGAGGGAATTTAAAAAATTATACTATTATAATTTTTATATCTTCAAGGGAAATCATTAGAATAAACTTAAGTAGACAGCAATATAGAAAATAATCCAAGTATTATGGAGATGAGATGTCAAAAATTATTCCAGTAAAATACTTGACTGATATCGTGACATGCGTGTTACAAGTCCAGCTACATGTCAAGGCTTTCTTTAGCAAGGTACCAAACCTATTTAGGAATCAGTTACATTACACCCATGATCCAGTAACAGGAATAATATTCCATATTCTATAATCAAAGAATGTAAACAAATAATACAAATTTTAATACTGGATTAAAAGTCCCATTATTAATTTATTATCTATATTAATTGCATAGTATGCTATATCTTGGGGGCTTCCCAAATGACACAAGTGGTAAAGAATCAGCCTGTCAATGCAGGAGAGGCAGGGAAGATCCCTGGGTCAGGAAGATACCCTGGAGAAGGAAACGGCAACCCACTCCAATATTTCCTGCCTGGGAAATCCCATGGACAGAGGAGCCTGGCAGGCTACAGTCCTTGGGATCACAAAGAGTCAGGCATGACTGACCATGCATACACTGCACCATGCTATACCTTACCAACTACATATAAAACTTTTGAAGTCCTAGTTCTTATTTTTCTGGCTTATTTGAATAATTCTTTGTGTAATGAAATTTGAATTTGATTTCATTTCTGTTTTATCAAAACGACTGTGGAAAGATTAGAACACTGGTTTAGAAAGACACAAATTCATGATTAAAAAGCACCTCATGGCTCTTATTTGTACAATATCAAATTATGCATCTGGTTATATAATATCTTTATAGTTTTCCAACAAATCTAATAAAAGCAGAAGCCAACACTTGACTTTTATTAGAGATAACTAGTAATATTTTTAAAGTGTCTTACAATGATTACAATAAGAAAACATTTCAGATATACATTTAATTAAGACTGAGAAATTAATTTGAATCATATGAAATATGAAGAAATAAAGCCTGAAAAACAGAAAAATGATGTGATATGATCATCAACAGACAACATATTAAATATCTCTATTAGGTAGTTGATATATCACAATATTTAAATTTAACTCAAATCAAAATTAAAACCACATCTTCAGAGATTCATTACTGGATTAATTCAATTTTTGTTACCTGCAATCCAGCAAAAAAAAAAAAACATTTCAAATGTCTTGATAGTAATTATTCATGCAACCATAAGGAAAAATATGAGTTTATATTAATGTGATACAAAGTTTATCAGACTGAGAAACAATGTAGTATAGGTAAGAATACAGGCTTCAGTTCAACTCAGTTGCTCAGTTGTGTCCGACTCTTTGCAGCCCCATGGACTGCAGGACACCAGGCTTCCATGTCCGTCATCAACTCCCGGAGCTTTCTCCAACTCATGTCCATTGAGTCAGTGATGCCATCCAACCATCTCATCCTCTGTCGCCCCTTCTCCTCCTGCCTTCAATCTTTCCCAGAATCAGGGTCTTTTCCAATGAGTCAGGTCTTTGCATCACGTGGACAAAGTATTGGAAGTATCAGCTTCAGCATCAGTCCTTCCAGTGAACATTCAGGAGTGATTTCCTTTAGGATGGACTGGTTTGACTTCATTGCAGTCCAAGGGACGCTCAAGAGTCTTCTTCAATATCACAGTTCAAAAGCATCAATTCTTCAGTGCTCAACTTTCTTTATAGTCCAACTCTCACATCCATACATGACTAATGGAAAAAGCATACTTCTGACTAGAAGGGTCTTTGTTGACAAAGTAATGTCTCTGCTTTTAACANTGACTTCATTGCAGTCCAAGGGACGCTCAAGAGTCTTCTTCAATATCACAGTTCAAAAGCATCAATTCTTCAGTGCTCAACTTTCTTTATAGTCCAACTCTCACATCCATACATGACTAATGGAAAAAGCATACTTCTGACTAGAAGGGTCTTTGTTGACAAAGTAATGTCTCTGCTTTTAACATGCTGTCTAGGTTGGTCATAGCTTTTCTTCCAGGGAGCAAGCGTCTTTTAATTTCATGGCTGCAGTCACCATCTGCAGTGATTTTGGAGCCCAAGAAAATAAAGTCTCTCACTGTTTCCATTCTTTCCCCATCTATTTTCCATGAAGTGATGGGACCAGATGCCATGATCTTCATTTTTTGAATGCTGAGTTTTAGGTCAACTTTTTCACTCTCCTCTTTCACTTTCATCAACAGGCTCTTCAGTTGCTCTTCACTTTCTGCCATAAGGGTGATGTCATCTGCATATCTGAGGTTATTGATATTTCTCCCAGCAATCTTGATCCCAGCTTGTGGTTCACCCAGCCTGGCATTTCTCATGATGTACTCTGCCTATAAGTTAAATAAGCAGGGTGACAATATACAGCCTTGACGTACTCCTTTCCCAATTTGGAACCAGTCCATTGTTCCATGTCCAATTTTCACTGTTGCTTCTTGACCTGCATATAGGTTTCTCAAGAGGCAGGTCAGGTGGTCTGGTATTCCATCTCTTTCAGATTTTCTCCAGTTTGTTGTGATCTACTGTTATAGACTTTGGTGTAATCAATAAAGCAAAAGTAGATGTTTTTCTGGTATTCTCTTGCTTTTTCTATGATCCAGCGGATGTTGGCAATTTGATTGCTGGTTCCTCTGCCTTTTCTAAATCCAGGTTGAACATATGGAAGTTCACAGTTAATGTACTGCTGAAGCCTGGCTTAGAGGATTTTGAGCATTACTTCGCTGGCACGTGAGATGAGTGCAATTGCGCGGACGTTTGAACATTCTTTGGCATCGCCCTTCTTTGGGAGTGGAATGAAAACTGACCTTTTCCAGTCCTGTGGCCCTGCTGAGTTTTCCAAATTTGCCGGCATGTTGAGTGCAGCACTTTCACAACATGATCTTTTAGGATTTAAAATAGTTCAACTGGAATTCTATCACCTCCACTAGTTTTGTTCATAATGATGCTTCCTAAGGCTCACTTGACTTCACATTCTAGGATGTCTGGTTCTAGGTGACTGATCACACCATCATGGTTATCAGGGTCATGAAGATCTTTTTTGTATTCTTCTGTGTTATTCTTGCTACCTCTTATCTTCTGCTTCTGTTAGGTCCATACCATTTCTGTCTTTTATCTGCCCATCTCTGCATGAAATGTTCCTTGGTATCTCTAACTTTCTTGAAGAGACCTCTAGTCTTTCCCATTCTATTGTTTTCCTCTATTTAAATCTCTGCTGAGCCACTTCCTTGTTCCAGCCCTCAGGCATGTCACTTAACTTCTACTTTCCATAAGGTTTGGGTTTCTCATGCTTAAAACAGGAACAGGAGAATTTCCTGCTGGTCCATTGGTTAGGTCTCCACACTTTCACTGCACAAAGCACAGATTTGATTCCTTGTCAGGAACTAAGATCCTACATGTCACACTACACTGTGAACAAAAAACCTACCTCACTGGGATATTGGGAGGATTATCTTCTGGAGACATTTCTTTATTATTTTCTTTCCATTTTATGGATTAAGGAACAAGATAAACAGCATTTTCAGAACTACTTTTCATTGCTGTAAAATAGTTGTTCCTCACTAAACATACAAATATCTAAAGACATCACAACATAAACATTACCCATAAGGTAACTGATGTGAATCAGGCATCTGTGAGATCATCATGACCATAAAACCTAAGTGGGCCATAATGCAGTCTAGCAATCATACTCTATTTCCCTAGACTATTCACCTCCCAATCTTCCCAACCACTATTTCACATGTCTCCTAGCTCCTCAAACTTCAAACATCTTCTCCCTCATTGTGACTGTATGACCATGCTTACTTCCTCACTGGAAAAGCTAAAATAATCATTAAAGAACTTACATAGATTTTTACCACATCAACCTACTCACTGATATCTGTACATCTATAGTTCATCTTACCACCATCTATACAGAATGTGAAGAGAATGAACAACTTCCTTAACTCTACATTAATTTTCAAGCCACATCTTACAGAATGTTTCAACAGCCTTTGATAAATTCAATTCACCACACCCTATGATATAATTTCGGTATTCTCTTGTTTAATTCCTATCTTACTGGTTACACCTCGGCTGGTTCAACTTCTTTCATTCAACCGGTAAGGTTAAAATGCTGAAGGGTTTGTTCCTTATCCCTTGCCCTTTCTGTCAGCTCCCATTCCCTTGGGGATCACATGTGACCTCATGATTTTAAATATCATTCATACACATTTTGCTCTCAAAATGCATATACCCATCCCAAAGCTCACCTTTTACCTACACTCTTCTCTGTCTCGCTGGCTACTAGATAATACCAGGTGGATGCCTGAAACGCACCTCAGTGTTAACATGTTCAAAACAAAACACCCTGTTCAAACCGTGTCTTTTCCAATTCAAAATAAGCAATTCTAACCTGCGGATTTTTCAGGGCAAAATCCTTGAAGTCTTTTGTAACACCTCTTCTCGCAAGCTGTGTATTTAATCTCTCAGAAACTCTGATGGTTGTATTTTTCAAAATACCTGAATCTGAACAATTCATACTATCTATACAGCTGCCATCACTACCAAAGCTTTTTCTTCCCCTGGATTATTTCAATAATTCCCTAACTTGTATGATTCCCATCTTCCCTTTCTGAACACAACAGCCAGAATTAGACTTTCTAAATGTAGGTCTGCTGATGTATTGATGTGCTGACAACCCTCCAAAGGCTCCTCATTTCTTTCTGAATGTCTTTAAGATGGCTTACAGGGCCCTACATAAGCTGACTTCCATTATCGCTCCTGATTTTATATTCTAGAATTTGTCCCTCTGCTTTATCTGCTTCTACTGGTCACTGTGCTATTCCTTCAACATAAGCTCCTGCTTTAGAGCCTTTGCAGCAGCTTTTCCTTCTCCCTGGAACACTCTTCTCAGATAACCATGTCACTAATTCTTACTGCCTTAGATTCTTGACACAAATTTCACCATCTTGAAGCCTAATCAAATTACTATATATAAGGCTGAATTATGTAATTTACTTATTTAGTATGATTATTTACTGTCCTTACTAGAATATAAACTATATAAGAATTTGAAAGAATTCTCAATTTCTGACCATCCTATTTTATTTTTTTATTTCCACAGTCCAGTAATTTATTTTAAATTTGAGTAATTTCAAATTCCACAAACAAAACTACTGAAGAACACCAATATTTTGCTTGAATTCTTTCTTTTGTACACTCAGTGATCTAAAACACCACAATATCCAACATACACAAACCTCAGGGAAGGGTTAATAAAGACACACAGATTGGAATTATGGTGCTCTTTGCTCCTGAATGGAATGGTCTCACAGAAAAAGCACAGGTTACAGCACAACGTAAGGGCACCTGTTACATATGAAGTGAGCAAAACACACTAGTATTTCCTATATGTGTAATGAGGAAACCTGCATAGGTTAGAGGGCCTTTTATGCCCACTTGAAAGTCAGGCTAAGGTTTTTCCTGTGGTCATGTATGGATGTGAGAGTTGGACTGTGAAGAAGGCTGAGCACCAAAGAATTGATGCTTTTGAACTGTGGTGTGGGAGAAGACACTTGAGAGTCCCTTGGACCGCAAGGAGATCCAACCAGTCCATTCTGAAGGAGATCAACCCTGGGATTTCTTTGGAAGGAATGATGCTAAAGCTGAAACTCCAGTACTTTGGCCACCTCATGCGAAGAGTTGACTCATTGGAAAAGACTGATGCTGGGAGGGATTGGGGGCAGGAGGAGAAGGGGACGACCGAGGGTGAGATGGCTGGATGGCATCACGGACTCAATGGATGTGAGTCTGAGTGAACTCCAGGAGATGGTGATGAACAGGGAGGCCTGGCGTGCTGCGATTCATGGGGTCGCAAAGAGTCGGACACGACTGAGCGACTGAACTGAACTGAACTGAAAGTCAGGCAATTTGTCTGAGATGCATTTTTCAAACAATCTGGAGAGCACTGTGATCCCAAGTAGGATATGCTCATTAGTGTTGTCTTTGTTGGCATTGACAGTCTCACATGGTCATATACCAGTGTTTTTGCTTCAGCTTTTCTTTGAATAAAAGAGATTTACATGCATTTAAACAATACATATTGTAAGCTGTTTACATACACTAAATTTAAAAGTTCAATTTATTAGAGTTTTTTTTTTTTTTCTTTAAACACTACAGACTGCAAATCAGGTTCTTCACAACAGATTGAGTATTAAGCAGTTCTTCAAAGAATGAGGTGGGAAGAAGAAAAGCCCAAGTAAATAGAACATTGAAACTATTCCCCTCTGAAAATAAATCCTACAATGATGCAGAATGTGAAATAAGCTTTTAACACAGGTGATCCAAGTTTATAGTTAGAAACAAAAAGTAGTCCTTCACGAAATAAAGGTTACAAGAACATGTCCCTGTTTTTCCCCTGTTATAAACTGAGAAGTGGGTAGAGAGGATGTTTCTATATGAAAACAGGCGACTACAGAATCAGCTTTCCATCTTACATCTGTACCCAAAGCCAGGCTGTGGGTTCCCGTAGGGTGGTGCAGAGTAACCATAAGCAAAGGCTGACCATAAACAATAGGTTGCGTCACTAGCTTGTTCTTCCTTTTCTCAGTGATTCTAAAGCATCTAATTATTTGTCAAGTATTCCTTCATGACTTGGGATGAAATGCAGCATGGCAAAATCCATGATATTGTGCCTCCATGCAGTTTCCAGCATAACACCTGATCTTAAAAGATCAAAACAAGCAAAGAGACACACTCCAGAGCACACTCTTCTTTCTTCCTGCAAAAACCACTGCAGGAGCTCTTCAGTCAACTCAGTATCTTTAGATTCAGAGGTATACTGCATTGTGTCCTTGTGCAGGCTATCTTTCTGACACAGCTCCACACTGTTTCTAGCAATTATTGCCTTTGAAGAGGTAAGCAGCAATTCCTCTGAACTCAGTGACTTCATGCTTTTCCAAACGCTGACCCTCTCCTCTCTTCTCCCCATTTTCACAAGTCTACTCTCTATGTCAGTTTCTCCATTCAGTTCAGTTCAGTCCAGTTCAGTTCAGTCACTCAGTCGTGTCCAATTCTTTGCTCAGGCATCACGGACTCAATGGATGTGAGTCTGAGTGAACTCCAGGAGATGGTGATGAACAGGGAGGCCTGGCGTGCTGCGATTCATGGGGTCGCAAAGAGTCGGACACGACTGAGCGACTGAACTGAACTGAACTGAAAGTCAGGCAATTTGTCTGAGATGCATTTTTCAAACAATCTGGAGAGCACTGTGATCCCAAGTAGGATATGCTCATTAGTGTTGTCTTTGTTGGCATTGACAGTCTCACATGGTCATATACCAGTGTTTTTGCTTCAGCTTTTCTTTGAATAAAAGAGATTTACATGCATTTAAACAATACATATTGTAAGCTGTTTACATACACTAAATTTAAAAGTTCAATTTATTAGAGTTTTTTTTTTTTTTCTTTAAACACTACAGACTGCAAATCAGGTTCTTCACAACAGATTGAGTATTAAGCAGTTCTTCAAAGAATGAGGTGGGAAGAAGAAAAGCCCAAGTAAATAGAACATTGAAACTATTCCCCTCTGAAAATAAATCCTACAATGATGCAGAATGTGAAATAAGCTTTTAACACAGGTGATCCAAGTTTATAGTTAGAAACAAAAAGTAGTCCTTCACGAAATAAAGGTTACAAGAACATGTCCCTGTTTTTCCCCTGTTATAAACTGAGAAGTGGGTAGAGAGGATGTTTCTATATGAAAACAGGCGACTACAGAATCAGCTTTCCATCTTACATCTGTACCCAAAGCCAGGCTGTGGGTTCCCGTAGGGTGGTGCAGAGTAACCATAAGCAAAGGCTGACCATAAACAATAGGTTGCGTCACTAGCTTGTTCTTCCTTTTCTCAGTGATTCTAAAGCATCTAATTATTTGTCAAGTATTCCTTCATGACTTGGGATGAAATGCAGCATGGCAAAATCCATGATATTGTGCCTCCATGCAGTTTCCAGCATAACACCTGATCTTAAAAGATCAAAACAAGCAAAGAGACACACTCCAGAGCACACTCTTCTTTCTTCCTGCAAAAACCACTGCAGGAGCTCTTCAGTCAACTCAGTATCTTTAGATTCAGAGGTATACTGCATTGTGTCCTTGTGCAGGCTATCTTTCTGACACAGCTCCACACTGTTTCTAGCAATTATTGCCTTTGAAGAGGTAAGCAGCAATTCCTCTGAACTCAGTGACTTCATGCTTTTCCAAACGCTGACCCTCTCCTCTCTTCTCCCCATTTTCACAAGTCTACTCTCTATGTCAGTTTCTCCATTCAGTTCAGTTCAGTCCAGTTCAGTTCAGTCACTCAGTCGTGTCCAATTCTTTGCGACCCCATGAATCGCAGCACGCCAAGCCTCCCTGTTCATCACCAACTCCTGGAGTTCACTTAAACTCATGTCCATCGAGTCGGTGATGCCATCCAGCTATCACATCCTCTGTCGTCCACTTCTCCTCCTGCCCCCAATCCCTCCCAACAACAGGGTCTTTTGCAATGAGTCAACTCTTCGCGTGAGGTGGCCAAAGTATTGAAGTTTCAGCCTCAGCATCATTCCTTCCAATGAACACCCAGGACTGGTCTCTTTTAGGATGGATTGGTTGGATCTCCTTGCAGTCCAAGGGACTCTCAAGAGTCTTCTCCAACACCACACTTCAAAAGCATGAATTCTTCAGCACTCAACTTTCTTCACAGTCCAACTCTCACATCCATACATGACCACAGGAAAAACCATAGCCTTGACTAGACGGACCTTTGTTGGCAAAGTAATGTCTCTGCTTTTCAATATGCTATCTAGGTTGGTCATAACTTTTCTTCCAAGGAGTAAGCGTCTTTTAATTTCATGGCTGCAGTCACCATCTGTAGTGATTCTGGAGCCCCCCAAAATAAAGTCTGACACTGTTTCCACTGTTTCCCCATCTATTTCCCATGAAGTGATGGGACCAGATGCCATGATCTTCGTTTTCTGAATGTTGAGCTTTAAGCCAACTTTTTCACTCTCCTCTTTCACTTTCATCAAGAGGCTTTTTAGTTCCTCTTCACTTTCTTCCCTGGTGGCTCAGAGGTTAAAGCGTCTGCCTCCAATGTGGGAGACCCGGGTTCGATCCCTGGGTCGGGAAGATCCCCTGGAGAAGGAAATGGTAACCCACTCCAGTATTCTTGCCTGGAGAATCCCATGGACAGAAAACGCTGGTAGGCTACAGTCCATGGGGTTGCAAAGAGTCGGACACGACTGAGCAACTTCACCCTCACCCTCCCTTCACTTTCTGCCATAAGGGTGGTGTCATCTGCATATCTGAGGTTATTGATGTTTCTCCATTACTGCCCTGTAAATAAATTTTTCAGTACCATTTTTCTAGATTCCGTTTATATGTGTTAGAATACAATATTTATCTTTCTCTTTCTGACTTACTTCAGTCTGTATTATAGGTTCTAGGTTCATTCACCTCACCAGAACTGACTCAAATATGTTCCTTTTTATGGCTGAGTGATATTCCATTGTGGATACATACCAAAACTTCTTTATCGATTCATCTGTTGATGGACATCTAGGTTATTTCCATTTTCCAGCTATTGTAAATAGTGCTGCAATGAACAATGGGATACATTTGTCCTTTTGAATTTTGGTTTCCTCAAGGTATATGCCTAGGAGTAGGATTGCTGGGTCATATGGTGGTTTTATTCCTAGTTTTTTAAGGAATATCCATACCATCTTCCATAGTGGCTGTATCAATTTACAGTCCCATCAGCAGTGCAAGAGGGCTCCCTTTTCTCCACACCCTCTCTAGCATTTATTGTTTGTAGACTTTTTGATGATGGTGATTCTGTCTGCTGACAGGTAGTTTGATTTGCATTTCTCTAATAATGAGTAATGCTGAGCATCTTCTTATGTGTTTGCTAGCCATCTCTATGTCTTCCTTGGAGAAATGTCTGTTTAAGTATTTTCCCCACTTTTTGATTGGCTTGTTTTCCTTGTATTGAGTTGTATGAGCTGCTTGTATATCTTTGAAATTAATCCTTTGTCAGTTGTTTCACTTGCTATTATTTTCTCCCATTCTGAGGGTTGTCTTTTCACCTGGCTTATAGTTTCCTTTGCTGTGCAAAAGCTTTCAAGTTTAATCAGGTCCCACTTGTATACTTTTGTTTTTATTTCCATTACTCTAGGAGGTGGGTCATAGAGGATCTTGTTTTGATTTATGTCACCGAGTGTTCTGCCTTTGTTTTCCTCTGTGAGTTTTATAGTTTCTGGTCTTACATTTAGGTCTTTAATCCGTTTTATCTTTGTGTGTGGTGTTAGGAAGTGTTCTAATTTCATTCTTTTACATGGAGCTATTCAGTTTTCCCAGTACCATTTATTGAAGAGGCTGCCTTTGCCCCACTGTATATTCTTGCCTCCTTTGTCAAAATTAAGATACCCATAATTGCATGGGCTTTCCATCTTGTTCCATTGGTCTATATTTCTGTTTTTGTGCCAATGCCATTCTGTCTTGATGACTGTTGTTTTGTAGTATAATCTGAAGTCATGAAGGTTGATTCCTCCAGCTCCATTCTTCTTTCTCAAGACTGTTTTGGCAATTCAGGGTCTTTTGTGTTTCCATATGAATTGTGAAATTTTTTATTCTAGTTCTGTGAAAAAATGCCATTGGTAATATAATAGGGATCACACTGAATCTGTAGACTGTGTTTGGTAGTATGCTGCTGCTTGTAAGTCACTTCAGTCGTGTCTGACTCTGTGCGACCCCACAGACAATAGCCCATCAGTAGTATAGTCATTTTCAAAATACTGATGCTTCCTACCCAGGAACATGCACTATCTCTCCATCTGTTTGTCTTTGATTTCTTTCAACAGTAGCTTATAATTTTCTGTGTATAGCTCTTTTGTCTCCTTAGGTAAGTTTATTCCTATTTAATTCTTTTTGTTGCAATGGTGAATGGGATTGATTCCTAATTTCTCTTTCTGACTTTTCATTGTTAGTATATAGAAATGCAAATGATATCTGTGTATTGATTTTGTATCCTGCAACATTGCTCAATTCAGTGATTAGCTCTAGTAATTTTCTGATACTATCTTTAGGGTTTTCTATGTATAGTATCATGTCATCTGCAAACAGTGCGAGCTTTATTTCTTTTCCAATCTGGATTCCTTTTATTTCTTTTTCTTCTTTGATTGCTATAGCTAGGACTTCCAGAACTATGTTGAATAATAGTGGGGAAAGTGGGCACTCTTGTCTTGTTCCTGATCTTAGGGGGAATGCTTTCAGTTTTTCACAATTGAGAACAATGTTTGCAGTAGGCTTATCATATATGGCCTTTACTATGTTGAGGTAGGCTCCTTCTATGTCCATTTTTTGAAGAGTTTTAATCATAAATGGGAGCTGAATTTTGTCAAAGGCTTCTTCTGCATCCACTGAGATTATCATATGGTTTTTATCTTTCAGTTTGTTAATATGGTGTATCACATTGATTGATTTCCATATATTGAAGAATCCTTGCATCTCGCTGGTAGGCTACAGTCCATGGGGTTGCAAAGAGTCGGACACGACTGAGCAACTTCACCCTCACCCTCCCTTCACTTTCTGCCATAAGGGTGGTGTCATCTGCATATCTGAGGTTATTGATGTTTCTCCATTACTGCCCTGTAAATAAATTTTTCAGTACCATTTTTCTAGATTCCGTTTATATGTGTTAGAATACAATATTTATCTTTCTCTTTCTGACTTACTTCAGTCTGTATTATAGGTTCTAGGTTCATTCACCTCACCAGAACTGACTCAAATATGTTCCTTTTTATGGCTGAGTGATATTCCATTGTGGATACATACCAAAACTTCTTTATCGATTCATCTGTTGATGGACATCTAGGTTATTTCCATTTTCCAGCTATTGTAAATAGTGCTGCAATGAACAATGGGATACATTTGTCCTTTTGAATTTTGGTTTCCTCAAGGTATATGCCTAGGAGTAGGATTGCTGGGTCATATGGTGGTTTTATTCCTAGTTTTTTAAGGAATATCCATACCATCTTCCATAGTGGCTGTATCAATTTACAGTCCCATCAGCAGTGCAAGAGGGCTCCCTTTTCTCCACACCCTCTCTAGCATTTATTGTTTGTAGACTTTTTGATGATGGTGATTCTGTCTGCTGACAGGTAGTTTGATTTGCATTTCTCTAATAATGAGTAATGCTGAGCATCTTCTTATGTGTTTGCTAGCCATCTCTATGTCTTCCTTGGAGAAATGTCTGTTTAAGTATTTTCCCCACTTTTTGATTGGCTTGTTTTCCTTGTATTGAGTTGTATGAGCTGCTTGTATATCTTTGAAATTAATCCTTTGTCAGTTGTTTCACTTGCTATTATTTTCTCCCATTCTGAGGGTTGTCTTTTCACCTGGCTTATAGTTTCCTTTGCTGTGCAAAAGCTTTCAAGTTTAATCAGGTCCCACTTGTATACTTTTGTTTTTATTTCCATTACTCTAGGAGGTGGGTCATAGAGGATCTTGTTTTGATTTATGTCACCGAGTGTTCTGCCTTTGTTTTCCTCTGTGAGTTTTATAGTTTCTGGTCTTACATTTAGGTCTTTAATCCGTTTTATCTTTGTGTGTGGTGTTAGGAAGTGTTCTAATTTCATTCTTTTACATGGAGCTATTCAGTTTTCCCAGTACCATTTATTGAAGAGGCTGCCTTTGCCCCACTGTATATTCTTGCCTCCTTTGTCAAAATTAAGATACCCATAATTGCATGGGCTTTCCATCTTGTTCCATTGGTCTATATTTCTGTTTTTGTGCCAATGCCATTCTGTCTTGATGACTGTTGTTTTGTAGTATAATCTGAAGTCATGAAGGTTGATTCCTCCAGCTCCATTCTTCTTTCTCAAGACTGTTTTGGCAATTCAGGGTCTTTTGTGTTTCCATATGAATTGTGAAATTTTTTATTCTAGTTCTGTGAAAAAATGCCATTGGTAATATAATAGGGATCACACTGAATCTGTAGACTGTGTTTGGTAGTATGCTGCTGCTTGTAAGTCACTTCAGTCGTGTCTGACTCTGTGCGACCCCACAGACAATAGCCCATCAGTAGTATAGTCATTTTCAAAATACTGATGCTTCCTACCCAGGAACATGCACTATCTCTCCATCTGTTTGTCTTTGATTTCTTTCAACAGTAGCTTATAATTTTCTGTGTATAGCTCTTTTGTCTCCTTAGGTAAGTTTATTCCTATTTAATTCTTTTTGTTGCAATGGTGAATGGGATTGATTCCTAATTTCTCTTTCTGACTTTTCATTGTTAGTATATAGAAATGCAAATGATATCTGTGTATTGATTTTGTATCCTGCAACATTGCTCAATTCAGTGATTAGCTCTAGTAATTTTCTGATACTATCTTTAGGGTTTTCTATGTATAGTATCATGTCATCTGCAAACAGTGCGAGCTTTATTTCTTTTCCAATCTGGATTCCTTTTATTTCTTTTTCTTCTTTGATTGCTATAGCTAGGACTTCCAGAACTATGTTGAATAATAGTGGGGAAAGTGGGCACTCTTGTCTTGTTCCTGATCTTAGGGGGAATGCTTTCAGTTTTTCACAATTGAGAACAATGTTTGCAGTAGGCTTATCATATATGGCCTTTACTATGTTGAGGTAGGCTCCTTCTATGTCCATTTTTTGAAGAGTTTTAATCATAAATGGGAGCTGAATTTTGTCAAAGGCTTCTTCTGCATCCACTGAGATTATCATATGGTTTTTATCTTTCAGTTTGTTAATATGGTGTATCACATTGATTGATTTCCATATATTGAAGAATCCTTGCATCCCTGGAATAAACCCAACTTGATCATGGTATATAGCTTTCTAATGTGTTGCTGAATTCTGTTTGCTAAAATTTTGCTGACAAACTTTGCATGTATGTGCATCAGTGATATTGGCCTGTAGTTTTCTTTCTTGTGTGTTGTCCTTGTCGGTATCAGGGTGATGGTGGCCTCGTAGAATGAGTTTGGAAGTGTTCCTTCCTCTGAAATTTTTTGAAAGAGTTTTAGAAGGATAGGCATTAGCTCTTCTTGAAATGTTTGACAGAATTCTTCTGCGAAGCCATCTGGTCCTGGGCTTTTGCTTCTTGGGAGATTTTTGATCACAGTTTTAATTTCAGTGCTTGTAATTGGGTTGTTTATAATTTTTATTTCTTCCTGGTTCAGTCTTGGAAGATTGAACTTTTCTATGAATCTGTCCATTTCTTCCAGATTATCCATTTTATTGCCATATAGTTGTTCAAAATAGTCTCTTATAATGCTTTGTATTTCTACATTGTCTAACATTTCTGGTTTGTTGTAATCTCTCCTTTTTCATTTCTAATTTTGTTGATTTGATTCTTCTTTTTTTTCTTGATAAGTCTGGCTAAAGGTTTGTCAATTTTATCTTCTCAAAGAACCAGCTTTTAGTTTTATTAATCTTTACTATTGTTTCTTTCATTTATTTCTACTCAGACCTTTATGATTTCTTTCCTTCTACTAATTTTGGGGGGGTTTTGTTCTTCTTTTTCCAGTTGTTTTTGGTGTAAAGTTAGGCTATTCGATGTTTTTCTTGCTTCTTGAGGTAGCACTGTATTGCTATAAACTTCCTTCTTGAACTGCTTTTGCTGTATCCCATAGGTTGTGAGTTGTCATGTTTTCATTGTCATTTGTTTCTAGAAATTTTTTTAATTTCTCTTTTGATTTCTTCAGTAACCTGTTGGTTAATTAGAAACATGTAGTTTAATCTCTATGTATTTGTGTTTCTTACAGTTTTTTTCTTGTAATTGATATCTAGTCTCATACCATTGCGGTCAGAGAAGATGCCTGATACAATTACAATTTTCTTAATTTACTAAGGTTTGATTTGTGACCCAAGAAGCGGTATATCCTGGAAAATGTTCCATGTGCACTTGAGAAGAAGATGTATTCTGCATTGGAATGGAATGTCCTGAAGCTATCAATGAGATCCATCTCATCTAATGTATCATTTAAGACTTGTGTTTCTTTATTTTGTTTTGATTATCTGTCCATTGGTGTGAGTGGGGTGTTAACGTCTCCTATTATTATTGTATTACTGTCAATTTCTCCTTTTACGTCTGTTAGTGTTTGTCTTATGTATTGATGTGCTCCTATGCTGGGTGCATGCTGCTAAGTCACTTCAGTCGTGTCCGACTCTGTGCGATCCCATAGACGGCAGCTCACCAGGCTCCCCCGTCCCTGGGATTCTCCAGGCAAGAACAGTGGAGTGGGTTGCCATTTCCTTCTCCAATGCATGAAAGTGAAAAGTGAAAGTGAAGTCACTGAGTCGTGTCCAACTCTCAGCGACCCCATGGACTGCAGCCTACCAAGCTCCTCCGTCCATGGGATTTTCCAGGCAAAAGTACTGGAGTGGGGTGCCATTGCCTTCTCCCATGCTGGGTGCATAGATATTTGCAATTGTTATGTCTTCCCCTTGGATTGATCCCTTGATCATTATGTGGTGTCCTTCCTTATGTCTTATCCTTTATTTTAAGGTCTATTTTGTCTGATATGAGGATTGCTACTCCAGCTTTCTACTGCTTCCAATTTGCATTGAATATATTTTTCAATCCTCTTACTTTCAGTCTTTATGTGTCTTTAGGTCTGAAGTGGGTTTCTTGTAAACAGCATATATATGGGTCTTATTTTTGTATCCATTCAGCCAGTCTGTGTCTTTTGGTTGGTACATTTAATCCATTTACATTCAAAGTAATTACTGATATATATGTTCCTATTGCCATTTTCTCAATTGTTTGGGGTTGATTTTGTAGATCTTTTTTCTTCTCTTGTATTTCTTGACTATATAAGCTGATTTAACATTTGTTGTAAAGCTGGTTTGGTGGTACTGAATTCTCTTAACTTTTGCTTGTCTGAAAAGCTTTTTATTTCTCCATCAATTTTGAATGAGACTTTTTCTGGGTACAGTAATCATGGTTGTAGATTTTTCCCTTTCAGTACTTTAAATATATCACGCCATTCCCTTCTGGCCTGTAGAGTTTCTACTGAAAGATCAGCATAGGGGTTTCCCTTGTATGTTACTTGTTGCCTCTCTGTTGATGCTTTTAATATTCTTTATCTTTATTAGTTTGATTAGTATGTGTCTTGGCGTGTTTCTCCTTGGGTTTGTCCTCTATTGGACTCTTTTTGCCTCTTGGACTTGATTGACGATCTCCTTTTCCATGTTGGGGAAATTTTCAACTACAATCTCTTCAAAAGTTTTCTCATACACTTTCTTTTTCTCTTCTTTTTCTGGGACCCCGGTAATTCAAATATTGGTGCATCTGATATTGTCTCAGAGGTCTCTAGACTATCCTCAGTTCTTTTCATTCTTTTTACTTTATTCTGCTCTTCAGAAGTAATAACTTTATCACTTTATAACTTCCAACACTTTATCATCCACCTCACTGATTTGTTCTTCTGCTTCAGATATTCTGGTACTGATTCCTTCTAGAGTATTTTTAATTTCAGTAATTGTGTTGTCTCTGTATGCTAATTCTTTAATACTTTTAGGTCTTTATTAATTAATTCTTGCATTTTCTCCATTTTGTTTTCAAGGTTTTTGACCATCTTTACTATCATTATTCTGAATTCTTTTTCAGGTAGTTTGCCTATTTCCTCTTCATTTATTTGGACTTCAGTGTTTCTAGTTTGTTGCTTCCTTTGCATAGTATTTCTCTGCCTTTTTATTTTTTAACTTGTTGTGTTTGAGGTCTCCTTTTCCCAGGCTTCAAGGTTGAATTCTTTCTCCCTTTTGGTTTCCACCCTCCTACGGTTGGTCCAGTGGTTTGTGAAAGTTTCCTATAGGGTGATATTTGTGCTGAGTTTTTGTTTCTTTTTCCTCTGATGGGAAAAGCTGAGTGAGGTGGTGATTCTGTCTGCTGATGATTGGGTTTGTATTTTTGTTTTGTTTGTTGTTTAGATGAGGCATCCTGCACACGGTGCTACTAGTGTTTGGGTGATCCCAGGTCTTGTATTCAAGTGGTTTCCTTTCTGTGAATACTCACTTTTTGATACTCCCTAGGGTTAGTTCTCTGGTAGTCTAGGGTTTTGGAGTCAGTGCTTCCACTCCAAAGTCTCAAGGCTTGATCTCTGGCCAGGAATGAAGATTTCACAAGTGTTTTGTTATGCAACTGAGATTAAAAGAAATATCCAAAAACAAGGAACCAAAGATGAATTCCAGACAAATGGCAGTTACAAAATCAGACAAATAATAATTTAAAAAACAGAATATACTCATATACACCCATGAGCAAAGTCAATACAGTCCAACAAAAATAAAGTACAGCAGATTGACCTGGTGAACAAAGGAAATAAAAATTATATTTACCAGTTAAGAACAAATCTAACTAAAGGAAAAGCTGGAAAACAAAACTAAAGCAAGGTGCCAAGTGGGGAATAAGGCAATGAAAACAAAACTAACAAATATGTTGAGAGGAAAGGAAAGAAAGAAAGAACAGATATGAAAAGTTAAATAAAGGTAGATGAAGAAGATTTATATACATTAAAGACTAACTGCAAGGTGAAAAGAAAAGCAGGAAAGGCAAAGAAATAAATGTAGAAAGAATATAATAAGTTTTAAAAAATTAAAATTATAAAAGAGATAAGAAAAAAGAAAAACAGAAGAAAGAAAAAGGAAGGAAAAAAAAGGAAAACTCCACAGAACTGCAAAAGCCCAATGGAGAGGCAGAGGTTTATCACAACAATAAAAAATGTGACTGAGAAAAACAAAAAATAAGCTCAAAAGTTTAATTAGATTTCACAGTGCCAATAAAATTGACAACTGAAACAGAGCGGGGAAAAGAAGGGAAAAAAAGAAATAAAATTCCAAAAGAATCTACAAAACAAGTCAAAACATAAGAAAAACAAGTGTTTTTCTTGAGTCACTGCTCAAGAGTTCTTTCCCTTGCTGGGAATTACAGTTCACCTCACCTCCCTAGCATGCCCTCCAACACTCTGATCTCTGGACCTACTGTGGGGGCAGCTCAGATTCTAATCTGGTCCTACTTCTGTGTGTTCTTGCTTGCAATGTCCACAACTATCAGACTGTGGACTAGTGCAATTTCTTTTGTGGGAGCTCTCAATGACCTTTTATAAAGACACAGAGTCTGCCTAGATGATCGTGTGAATTTAATCTGCAGCTTGTAGAGCTGGAGGGAAGGTTTTGGGTCTTCTTCCTTAACCACACTGCCCCTGGGTTTCAACTGTGGTTTTATGTTCACCTGTGCATATGGGTCATCCACTGGGGTTTGCTCCAGAGGACTTGGGTTTGCCCCTGTGAAGACCAAGTGGGGAGGTGGTGCAGCTGCTTGCATCACAGGGGTTCTGGCAACACCAGGTGCTCAGTGGGGTTGGCAGCTAGGGCAGCAGGAAATACAGTACTCTAGAAGGGTATGGCAACCAGTATTGGCCAATACGCTCCAGTATTCTTAGCTGGAGAACCCCCTGCTCCCTGACAGAGAAGCCTGGCAGGCCAGTCTATAGGGTTGCAAAGAGCCCCAGACACGACAGAAACGACCCTGCATGCCTAGACGCAAGACTTTTTTTGCCTGTGGCAGCTCTGCCCCAGTGACAGTTGAGCGTGAAGGTGGCTCAGCTGCTTGGCTTGCGGGGACCCTGGAAGCGCTAAGTGTGCAGGGACACGGACTGCCTCCACCACAGGAGTTATGGCCCTATCAGAGCCTTTTTTCAAGCCTCTTGTAGCTGGTGATCAGTAGGCCTCTTTGGCCAGTCTTTCCCTGTAGCTCCACCTGTTCAGGCACTTAGAGGGCTCCCTTGCTTGGGGTCCTTCTCTGTTATTCAGCACGTCAGACACATAGAGGGGCCTCCCTGGCTGGGGTCTTACTCTGTAAATCGGTGTGCCAGGCACTCAAAGTGACACCCTGGGTCAGGGTGCCTCTATAGTTTGGCACATCAGTCACTTAAAGGGCACTCCGGGTGGGGTCCTACTCTGTAGATCAATCCATCAGTCAGTTAAAGGAGCACCCTGGGTGGGGTCCTACTCTGTAGTTCAGATGTCAGGTGTTTGATGGGCCAGCCTCTCTATTGTTCAGCTGCCAGTGCTGGCATGTGGGGAGAGAGGGGCTATGGTGATGACTCCCGCCCCTACGCATGACTCAGCAGTATCCCTTGCTTCCATGGCTGCCTGGCTTTCCTCCGCAGGCATCCACAATCTCCTCCCTCACAACCTCTCAATCTATCTCTCTGCAGTCAACAGCAACCCTCACCCTGGCTGCTCCACAGTCCCTAAACTCCAGCTCCCAGCAGCTGTCCTTTCCAGGGGACCTGCATCCCTGTCTGGGTTATGTATGGTCAAGGCAAGGATTGTCTGATTCTCATTTCATTTAGGCTGTCACAGATCAGCTGCCTCACTCTCAGCCTTAAATGTTTCTCCTCTGACTCAGACAATTGCCCTGATGTGGAGATCAGTTCCCCCTCCCGCCGAGGGCAAGTCCAGTCCTACTAACATTCCTGTTTTTCCCTCTAGTTCCTTCGTCCTACTGAGGTTTGTGTGGTTCTATATATTTTTTTCCGCTGGTCAGGTACTCCTGTCTGCTCTCACCTGGTGTTCTGCATGCACTTCTGTGTCTGGAGGTGTATTCCTGATGTATCTGTGGAGAGAGATGTGTTCCAAGTCCACCCACTCCTCCACCATCTTGTTCTCCTCCTCTGACCATCCTATTTTAAATAGTCTCCTCCCTACTCCCCTGACCAACCAATATCTTCCTAACTGCCCATCCTACTTTACTTTTGCCTATGGCACTTATCAACTTCTAACCTACCATATAATTTATATACTTAGTACTATGCCAATCTGTTTAACTCACTAAAAGGTAAGCTTGATAAAGGCAGAAATCTTTTGTATATTCAGCCATTGTTTAAACTGAGGCATTTAAGATACTTCCTGGCATATTACACATTCTCAAAAAAATATTTATTGAATGAAGGACTAAAGGAAGAAAGGAATGAAAAACATCACTTGGTCATCTGCAGTAGATTCCACCAAACTCACATTAAGTGGTTAAATAGACAAACATTAACTATCTTTCCAGGAAAATTACACTGTTATATAATTTCGCTTTTCAGACACTCATTAAATATGAATATGTATGCATATACTCATCTATATAGAAAGATACATAGACATAGATATAATCTTCTACTGTAATATATGTAGGTTAGTCCCAGAATTGTCACTGGGTAACATTGGGCATGTTCTTACAGTTTTGAGCCTCTTACATATAAACTGAAAAGTTGAAATTCTGCTTTAGAAAACTGATTCTTTATTTACAAATACTTATGGGAAAATAAAATGCAATCAATTATGACTTTAAAAAATGAAGCCTATTACAATATATTAACTGCTGCTGCTAAGTAGCTTCAGTCGTGTCCAACTCTGTGCAAGCCCAAAGACGGAAGCCCACCAGGCTGCCCCGTCCCTGGGATTTTCCAGGCAAGAACACTGGAATGGGCTGCCATTTCCTCCTCCAAAGCACGAAAGTGAAAAGTGAAAGTGAAGTCACTCAGTCGTGTCCAATGCTTAGCGACCCCATGGACTGCAGCCTACCACTCCATGGGATTTTCCAGGCAAGAGTACTGGAGTGGGGTACCATTGCCTTCTCCGATATATTAACTAGAGTACAGTAAATAGACATCAAACAAAATTTTGGGAAGAAAGTCTGTCTGAGAAAAATGTAAATCAAAATAACACCTTTGTTACAATCATTAAGAAATTGATATATTCTTAATATCCTCTTCTGAAACTCCATAATTTTAAGTTTTTGGGAAAGGAAGAAATACATTGTATGCTAACTGGATAAAATGAATTAATTTCAGAGATATTAAAATGATTTTTAAACATGCCTTAGAATAGAGAAAACACTGAGGAATAGCAATAGTCAGATCGAAGGCTTTTAGCAAAAGAATGGGGAGAGCATAGCAACCACTCTGGTATTCTTGCCTAGAGAATCCCCATGGACAGAGGAGCCTCGGGGGCTACAGTCCATGGAATCACAAAGAGTCAGACATGACTGAGAGACTAAGCATAGCACAGCAAAGGAATATTGAACCTGGCAGGCTGCAGTCTATAGGGTCACAAGAGTTGGACCTGACTGAAGTAACTTAACAACCTAACACTGTGACTGAGGCTGTGAAACTATAACTAGGGATCTCAGCTCCTCTGCATTATTCCAGCACTGTTCCTTAGTTAGGATATGGCTGTGATCTTATGCTTATGATGCCTGACTTCTACCTTAGTTTAATATCAACTTAGCTTAGCTTGCTAAATGCAGAAAACTGTTGGTGCTTACTGAGATTGAAGATTAGTTAGTTGTTCTATAAACCTCACCCTTGTTCCTTCTTCTCCAGAAATAGTTAACCAAAGATTTATGACTTAGATAATGTTCCAATCACAAGTGAGACTTGAGAGCTACTTGTAATTGTGCGTTCAAGACAATCACCTCTGAAAATAGAAGACAACCCCTTCCCTATGAGCACCGTAGCCCTTTCCTCTTTCCCCTATGTAATCTCCAAGCAAAACCTGGTAAGTTGGGAGCTGGCTTTTTGGAACATACTCCCATCTTTCTCCTCAGAATTGCCAGCCTCCTCAATAAAGCCATATTTCCTTTTAACCAACACTCTCAGTACTGGATTCTTGCATGATAGCAGCTGAACAGGAATTCAGTAACAATATCATGATCTGTGCCATGTAGTATCCTGTTTTAAATATTAGCAATTTTAATTCTTACAGTAAACATATGAAGTAGGTACTACTGCTATCATCTTTTCATAGATAAATAAAACATGGTACAAAATTTAAGTAATCTATCCAAGGTCTCAGCAGTATATGCTTCTAAGCTGTCTAATTCCAGAATTTGTGCTCTTGTCCCTCTGGATCATCTTTTCATAGATAAAAGAATATGGTACAAAATTTAAGTAATCTATCCAATGATGCTGAAGCTGAAACTCCAGTATTTGGCCACCTCATGCAAAGAGCTGATTCAGTGGAAAAGACTCTGATGCTGGAGGGATTGGGGGCAGGAGGAGAAGGGGACGACAGAGGACGAGATGGCTGGATAGCATCACTGACTTGATGGACATGAGTCTGAGTGAACTCCGGGAGTTGGTGATGGACAGGGAGGCCTGGCTTGCTGCAATTCATGGGGTCGCAAAGAGGCGGACACAACTGAGCGACTGAACTGAACTGAAATGATCCAAGTTCTCCACAGTATATGCTTCTGTGTTGCCCAAATCTAGAATTTGTGCTCTTGTCTGCCTATCATAAACAGATAGCAGAATGACACTGTGGGAAGAACTATCAAAATTCAAGAAGTCCCCTCTTAAATTTTGAATTTAAATAGGAAAAAAATTGTTAGCTGAGGTTTATTGCTGGTTTTGAATAAAGAAATTTATTTCAATATCACTGGTTAAGAAAATTCTGTTTAAGCAACCAACTAATTCATGAACTAAAATTTTTTATCAAAAGCTACAAATCAATAAATAACTAGAGAACTAACCTATTTCAAATAAGTAAGAAATTAAAAATAATGAAAAGAAAATCTTTTGTCTAATAATAGTAAATAAGAGAGGGTATGTACAAATGCAAAGATAAAAATTATATTTTACTATACATTAGATTTAAGAATGAAAACTATGACCCAGCAATCCCACTGCTGGGCATACACACCGAGGAAACCAGAATTGAGATACATGTACCCCAATGTTCATCACAGCACTGTTTATAATAGTCAGGACATGGAAACAACCTAGATGTACATCAGCAGATGAATAGATAAGAAAGCTGTGGTACATATACACAATGGAGTATTACTCAGCCATTAAAAAGAATTCATTTGAATCAGTTCTAATGAGATGGATGAAACTGGAGCCAATTATACAGAGTGAAGTAAGCCAGAAAGAAAAACACCAATACAGTATGCTAAGTCGATTCAGTCGTGTCCGACTCTGTGCAACCCCAGAGATGGCAGCCCACCAGGCTCCCCGGTCCCTGGGATTCTCCAGGCAAGAACACTGGAGTGGGTTGCCATTTCCTTCTCCACCAATACAGTATACCAACACATATATATGGAATTTAAAAAGATGGTAATGATAACCCTATATGCGAGACAGCAAAAGAGACACACATGTAAAGAACAGACTTTTGGACTCTGTGGGAGGGGAGAGGGTGGGATCATTTGGGAGAATGGCATTGAAACATGTATACTATCATGTAAGAAACTAATCGCTAGTCTGGGTTCAATACAGGATACAGGATGCTTGGGGCTGGTGCACTGGGAAGACCCAGAGAGATGATATGGGAAGGGTGATGGGAGGGGGGTTCAGGGTTGGGAACTCATGTACTCCTGTGGTGGATCATGTCAATGTATGGCAAAATCAATACAGTAAAGTAAAAAAATAAAATTAAAAAAAAAAAAGAATGAAAACTGACAAAATTGTTAATCTTGAGCCATTGATTTACCTTCTAATTTTTACCTGAACCCCTCCAAGGTTTCTATTATAGGAGAAAACTTCCCTCAGAAAGTATCATCTATCCCAACTAATAATAGGAACCCTTTTGCCATTAAAAAAAAAAAGTTGTTGTGATCAATTGTATACTGTTAAGAAAAAAAGAAAGCTGGAGAAAAGAAGGGTGGTTTGTCAGCAAAAGCAACTTAATGGAATTGTTAAGGAGACTTGGAAAAGGAATGTTTACAAGTAAAATGGTGTAACCTTAAGACTCCAAAAGATACCAGGACATTCTCTACTGATAGAATATGGAAAAAGAATGTCTAAAGTTTGTTCAATTAGTTACTTTATGTGAAAAGACAATAATGATTGTGAGTAATCTAAACAGAACATAAAGGCAAGGAATAAGAGAAATTTGCAATGATTTAGCTTCTTACTTCTTTGCTCTTTGCAACTTCTGCAATAGCAGCCGTCCTTTGCTTTTCAAATTCATCATTATCATTTGGAGGTTTGACAGGCATTGTCACTTGTAATGTCTTTCTTCGATCAAGTTCTCTGCTATCCACTTGGATATGAGACACACACTTCTGATAATAATAAAAACAAAATGCTTCAGTAATATCAGAAGAGATTCAACTTTTTGTAAGAAAGTATATATCATCAAAAGAAATATCTGAATCACAACAAGTAAGAGCCCATAAAAATATAATTCTAACTAACTGAAGTAACTTTAACTGTAACTAGTAAATGAAAGCTACACTAAATATAGCCATCTAAAAGGGGGAGCATATTTAAAACATTCATTAAACCAAAAGTTCTAGGTTTCATTTTAAGATAATGATTTAAAATAATTTAAAATTTCAAACAGTCTAGACTATTGCACAAGAAGAAAATTTGATTTTTTATTAAGACCTGATTTCCACATTATGAAACAACATCCATGAGGGCTAAGTAGTATAGTTACTTTTACATATAGAAAGATGTCTTTCAACTTATAAACCAAATCAAAAGATAAAAACATACCCTCTCCCCCAATCAGGCTGCAAAGTTGTGGGATTTTAGTCTCTTGAGACAAATGAAGAAAGCCCTCAATGTCTAAAAATAAGCCCTGAATGCAATTCTCCCTTTTAATCCTAGCAGCAAAACTCCTATAAAATGAACCTTTTTCAACTCAGTAATTTTAATGCAGAATGAAAATATGTTTTCAAATAAATGTGTTATAGAAATACAGATGTTCAATAATATACATATAAAATAAAATAGCTGATTCCAACACACAGCCAGCATACTCTGTCTTTAACCAATGTACAAGGCTAAGATGCTGAAGAAGAGATTTTCACAATGGACTTCATAAACAAATAACATTATTGAAGCTGTAACTTTTAACATACTTCCTAATTCCAAAATGGATAGTTACTTTTACATATAGAAAGATGTCTTTCAACTTATAAACCAAATCAAAAGCTAAAAACATACTCTCTCCTTCAGTCAGGCTACAAAGTTGTGGGATTTTAGTCTCTTGAGACAAATTTCAGTAAATCCTAGAGGAAATCAGTCCTAAATATTCACTGGAAGGACTGATGCTGAAGCTGAAACCCCAATACTTTGGCCACCTGATGCAAAGAACTGACTCACTGGAAAAGACCCTGATGCTGGGAAAGATTGAAGGCAGGAGGAAAAGGGGACAACAGAGGACGAGCTGGTTGGATGGCATCATTGACTCGATGGACACGAGTCTGAACAAGCTCCAGGAGTTGATGATGGACAGGGAAGCCTGCCAGGCTGCAGATCATGGGGTCACAAAGCATGGGTCACAACTGAGTGACTGAACTGAACTCAAAAATAAAAAATAAAAACAGAGCTATATATACTTCAAATTCTTGAAAATAATTAAATTATAAGTCTCTGTTAGCAATTTATGAAAGAAATATTATCCCTAAAATGTTTATGAGGAAAGAAAATTTTTAAAAAATAGTACTTATTATTTATATAAGTTAATAGAATGTTTTCATTCTTGGGATTTTTCACTAGAGAAATGAGAATATCATCAGCATGCCTCCTTTTATATTGAATTTCACATGTTCTTAAGCACAATAAAAAACGGCATATGTTTTTAAATACTTTCAAAATAGCCATGATGCAAGCATGAATTATTTAATTTTGAGCAGATCCTCTAAAAAAGGATTTTGAAGAGGATGCCATTCAACTGATTCTGCTCATTTATTTCCTGATCAACTAGATATGTTTCTCTTACCGAATTTTTTTAAATTGTTACTGAGATGTAGGTCTCTGTTTCCTAGCTGCTGTGTTCCCAACTTATCTTCACTTTTGAGTTAGCACTCTTGAAGGAAAATAAAGCTCAAATGCAAGACAGGTTACCAAGAGCTAAATTTTAGTAGCATCATATGACAAAGAGCAAGCAATCAGAGGGACTGATTACTCTCAGATTCTTCAGCTATAAAGCAGGGACAAGCTAAAGGAGATTGTTTTGAATGCAATCTGATGTTTAGCACAACCAGAAAGACAAGATACTGGCCAGCTGAGGAGCTACTCTGAGGTAACATTCTGCAGCAAGGTGGTTGAAAATTAGGAAATAATTAGGAAATAAAAATGTTTCACTTATGTGGGAGAAAGATTAGGGACACCTTAGTTGAAGAGGAAAATACCAACTGGAAACAAAATTAAGTCTTTGACTAAGATGGGTCTTTGGATGAAAGCAGAAGAACAGAGTCTCAGAAGGGACAGCTGGGAGAGTAGGTTCTCCTAAAGTGCAATGATGCCCTTCCTTGTTCCAATTTTTTTGTCTCCTATCAATTCTTCTGTTGATGCTTTTATTTTTCCTTCCTCTTTTGTTTTTAATGAACAAAGTGAGAAATTATAGCATATCTTTGTCTTCTTACATTTTCATTTCTCTCTCTCTCAAAAAACAAAAGCCCCCACCACCATCTTATCTTAGTCTTAAATTGACATCTGGTGTGTCTCTTAATTCTTTGAATCTTTTGGTTAACAGCACTTCAGAAAAGAATCTACACCGAAACGTAAATTAAAATAAAGGGAAAAAAACACAATTATCAATTTCTTATAATTAATATATTTCCACATAACTCCTATGACCACTGAGTGAAGAGGTCAGCACAAAACTGAGCACAACATGAATATAAATGAAAAACAATTTTTGCTGATTAAAATTCATCTGCCAAAGTGAAAGTCATTACCTGTCCAAAAGGCACAAAAGGAGGTGGTCCACCTTCAGTTCCAATATTGCTTCTATTGTGTTTTGACAAGCTCTGTGACAAAGGTGAGTTATAAAACAGATTTATACATTAAAAATATATTTAACAACACTTATGCACAAGAAATCCAATTATTTTAGTAGATTCCTAAAACAGAAAAAAAAAGCCTATTAATTATTTTAAACTATATAAAACATATGCAGAGTTCAAGAAAATAGCAAGGAGAGATAAGAAGGCCTTCAGAGAACAATGCAAAGAAATAGAGGAAAACAACAGAATGGGAAAGACTACCAATCTCTTCAAGAAAACTGGCACTATCAAAGGAACATTTCATGCAGGGATGAGCACAATAAAGGACAGAAACTGTAAGGACCTAACAGAAGCAAAAGAGATTAAGAAGAGGTGGCAAGAATACACAGAAAAACTATACAAAAAAGGTTATTAATGACCTGGATAAGGACAATGGTGTGATGTCTCACCTAGAGCCAAACATCCTGTGTGTGAAGTCAAGTGGGCCTGAGGAAGCATTACTAGGAACAAAGCTAGATGAGGTGATAGAATTATAGCTGAGATATTTATAATTCTAAAAGATGATGCTGTTAAAGTATCAATATGTCAGCAAATGTGGAAAACTCAGCAGTGGCCACAGGACTGGAAAAGGTCAGTTTTCATTCCAATCCCAAAGAAAGGCGATGCCAAAGAATATTCAGACTAACACACTAAATTGCACTCATTTCACATGTTAGCAAAGTAATGCTGAAAATTCTCTAACCTAGACTTCAACAATATGTAAACTGAGAACTTCCACATGTTCAAGCTGGATTTAGAAAAGGCAGAGGAATCAGAAATCAAAGTGCCAACATCTGCTGGATCATAGAAAAAGCAATTCCAGGAAAATATCTGCTTCATTGACTATGCCTTTGACTGTGCAGATCAGAACAAACTGTGGAAAATTCTTAAGAGATGGGAATACCAGACCATTCTACCTGTCTCCTGAGAAATCTGTATGCAGGTCAAGAAGCAACAGTTAGAATCAGACATGGAGCAATAGACTGGTTCAAAATTGGGAAAGGAGTATAATAAGGCTGTATATTGTCACTCTGCTTATTTAACTTATGCAAAGCACATCATCAAAAATGCTGGGCTGGATGAATCACAAGCTGGAATCAAGATTGCCAGGAGAAATAGAGCAACCTCAGGTATGCAAATGATGCCACCCTAATGGCAGAAACTGAAGAGGAACTAAAGAACCTCTTGATGAGGGTGAAAGAGGAGAGTGAAAAAGCTGCCTTAAAATTCAACATTCAAAAAACTAAGATCATGATATCCAGTCCTATCACTTCATGGCAAACAGAAAGGGAGAAAGTAGAAGAAGTGACAGATTTTAATTTGTTTTATTTCATTTCTTGGGCTCTAAAATCACTGTGGATGGTGACTGCAGCCATGATATTAAAAGATGCCGTTCCTTAGAAAGAAAGCTATGACAAACCCAGACAATGTATTAAAAAGCAGAGGCATCATTTTGCCAACAAAAGTCCATATAGTCAAAGCTACGGTTTTTCCAGTAGTCCTGTATGGATGTGAGAGTTGGACCATAAAAGAAAGTTGAGCCCAAAAGAACTGATGCTTTTGAACTGTGGTGCTACAGAAGACTTTTGAGAGTCCCTTGGACTGCAATGAGTTCAAACTAGTCAATCCTAAAGAAAATCAACCCTGAATATTCATTGTAAGGACTGATACTTAAGCTGAAACTCAAATATGTTGGCCACCTGATGTGAAGAGCCAACTCACTGGAAAAGACTCTGATACTGGAAAAGATTGAAGGCAAAATGGAAAAGGGGGCGGCATAGAATAAGATGGTTGGATGGCATCACTGACTCAATGGACATGAGTTTGAACAAACTCCAGGAGACAGTGAAGGACAGGGGAGGCAGGTGTATTACAGTCAATGGTGTCACAAATAATCAGACAGGACTTAGGGACTGAACAAGAGTCCCTGTATTATACAAAGTGTATTTTGCATTTTATGTCAGTTATATTAAAAAGCACTAAGACTAAAGGCAACAATAATAATTCAGTTTAATTAAAGAACACTTTAAACTGTATATGAATATCGTTATTTCTTGATAAGCTATATTTAAGATGTTAATCTAGTAAAAAAAAAAAAAAAACACAAATGCATAAAATAATTGAGAGGTCCTTTCCCTAGTTTTAATTTAGATATTAAAAAAAAAGACCAGCCAAAGCCAAAAAATCAAGTTTTTTATGCTATGACTTTCTTATAGTTCACATAAGCTACCAATAATACCATTTTCTAATACACATTATATAATAAAAAGCAAATTACAGGATTTCTACTTTCCATCCTGATGAATGTATAAGAGTCAAGACTTAAATCTCCCTCTACAACTAGGAATATGGACAACATATAAGAAACAAATGTTTTATGACACATGGCAAGAAGTAATGTAGGACTGTAAGTCCAAAGAGAAAGAGAAAAAATAACAGGTGAGCTCTGCCTTTCTGTTTGAGACATGATGCAGAGAGAGCACAGAAAGCTACGCTGGGAAAATCAGTCTCATAGCTCAAGGTGGACTGAAATAATTGGAAGCCTTGGGGTAGAGGCTTGAGAAAGAGAGTCCCGTAAGGAAAAAATGCTCCAGAAACCTGCACAGGATCTCCCGTAAGTCACTGTTGAGAACTAGGCTGAGCAAAAAACAACTGCAAGTTACAGGCTTCCATTTATACTAGAATCAAACAGAATAAAACATTTAGGGATGCACTTAAACAAAGAAGCAGAAGTTCTATGCAATTAAAATTACAAAAGATTGCTAAAAAAAATTAAAGAAGATACCATAAATGAAAAGACATGAGAGGGTCATGACTTGGAAGATTTAATGTTAAGATATTAGTACTACTCAAATAGGTCTAGAGATTCATTGTAATTCCTATTAAAATCCTAAGAATATTTTTCGCAGAAATGGAAAAATCCACACTAAAATTCATATGGGATCTCAAGGGACCCTAAATAGTCAAAATAATCCTGAAAAAAGCTCATACTTTTTGATTACAAAACTGACTAAAAAGTTATAGGAATCAAAACAGTGGCAATAAGACAGACTAACCGAATAAAGAACCCAGAAATAGATTCTTGCATGCATTTTGTTGTTCAGTTGCTCAGTTGTGTCCAACTATTTGCAACCCCATGGACTGCAGCACGCCAGGCTTCCCTGTCCTTCACTATCTCCTGGAGTTTGCTCAAATCATCTTCGTTGAGTTGATGATGCCATCCAACCATCTCATCCTCTGTCGCCCCCTTCTCCTCCTGTCTTCAATCTTTCCCAGCATCAGGGTCTTTTCCAAGGAGCTGGCTCTTCACATCAGGTGGCCAAAGTATTGGAGCTTCAGCTTCAGGATCAGTCCTTCCAATGAATATTCAGGGCTTATTTCCTTTAGGATTGACTGGTTTGATCTCCATGCTGTTCAAGTCAAGTGATTTTTGATGAAGGTGATAAGGTCATTCATTGGGGAAAGGAGAGTCTCTTCAACAAATGGTGCTGGGAAAATTGGATATCCACATGGAAAAGAATGAAGTTTTACCCTTTACTTACACCATGTTTTAGAATTAGTCAAAAATGGATCAAACACTTAAATTTAAGAGCCAAAGAGCTAAACCCATCAAACTTCCATAAGAAAACCCCACTGCTTCCAAAATTAACTCTATGGTTTATGATTTTTATATGCACATTTGATTTCTTTGGGTATCACCTGCCAGATGCTCAAGTAATTTGAACACTCCATGATTTTTCCATCACTATGGTTACCAAAATCAATAAACTATAAAACCAAAGAGAAATATTATCATATTAAGATGTTTTCAAACTTTTCCATGTAAATTTTTACTGCCCTCTAAAAAGAAATACTAGGGCTTTTTTTTTTTTTTTTCCAAAAGTCTTTATAAAGAAATAATAGGGCTTCCCTGGTAGCTCAGTTGGTAAAGAATCTGCCCAGAACACAGGAAATCCCAGTTCAATTCCTGGGTCGGGAAGATCCCCTGGAGGAAAGCATGGCAATCCACTCCAGTTCTTGCCTAGAGAATCCCCATGGACAGAGAAGCCTGGTGGGCTGCAGTCCACATGGTTACAAAGAGTCTGATATGACTAAGTGACTAAGCACAGCACAAAAAGAAATACTAGCATGGCTCTCAGAAAACAAAGTGCAAAAATATATAATAAAACATTACAAGGATAATTGTCAAACTACCATTGATCCATGCATGCATGTATGTGTGTGTGTGTGAGAGAGAGTATATACGTTTGTATGTGTGTGTTTGCATGTTGGAGATGAGCAATTTCTGAGGAATGTTTGATCTACTTTACAATCAGTGAGGCAGGTTAGTGCAAAAGTAACTGCCGTTTTCCACTGATCAACTTTGCCATTTGATATTGGAATACATGCTTAATTATTAATAGTTTTGGCTGGGTTGGAAAAGTTATGTATAACACGTTTGTCTGACTTGAGAACATATTAACACACTTTAAAAAAATCTCTAAGGATACAATATATCAACTTATAAAAGGAAAAGATCACAAGAAATGGGTGAGATTTCTCTAGGAAACTCACAGTTCATAAACTTGGCTATTTATATGAAACTATCAAATTGCTTTATTTATTACATGTAAGACTCAGGGCCATCACTCTGGAGATACAGGAAGGCTCAGATCCATCAATCATAAATAAGTTTAACAGTTCTTAAAGCCTGTTTTATGATCCATATGGACATAACACTCTTATAAGACTGCTAGGTGGACTACATGATATACAGATACAAGAGTCCAGCACAAGGCATACACACTGTTCAACAGATATTTGTAGAACTGAACAAAAATAACAAAAACAGGAATTCTGACTTCAAAAAGCTTACAATCAAAGGAGATAAGAAGTAAATATAATTTTATTGCTAGGTAAAAAAACATGATTCTTCATATCATGAATACAGTATTCTAAGAATTCAATAAAAGAACAAATATTTCACTATGTGAAAAAGAAGCATTTTGAGTTTAAAAGTATGGTCGACTCATGTTGATGTATGGCAAAAACCATCACAATATTGCAAAGTAATTATCCCCCAATTAAAATAATAAATTTTTTTTAAATAAATAAAACCAAAATAAAAAAAGCATGGGGACAATATGATCATGCATGAATTAGAAAAGAAACTGGGACTACCCTGGTGATCCAGTGGTTAAGACTGCCATTCCAATTCAGGGGCCAAGGGTTCAATCCCCGGTTGAGAAACTAAGATCTCACATGCCACACATTACAGTCATAAAATAAAAATAAATAAAATAAGAATAATAAAACAATTTTAAAAAATAAAAGAGAAACTAAGACAAATTATCCTAAAACTGGGAAAATCTTTCTTCTATTTTCAAAAGAACAACTGAGAAAAGCCTAGAGAACGGAAGAGTAAGTAGTTCCATTTAGCTAAAACAAAACCTATGTAAAAAAATTAAGAAAGCTGAAATGATAAACTAGAACTAGGGCTAGATTATAAATGACCTTGAATCCCCGACTAAGGTATGTGAAATAAAAGTAGGGTGTAGCATTGGTCTGAGTTATGTTACAGATACTCTGGCCGAGTACAATAAATTAGAAGATAGAAGAAGGATATGTGGTAAAACCAGCTAAAAGGCTACTACAAATAGCCCAGGCCAGAGAATTAAACTACAGTAATATCAATGGAACCTGAGAGCAAGACACTGATGAGAGATCTGACTGCAGTTGACCAACAGAACTGGTGGCTAGAAGCAAAGTAGAAGGATAATTATTAGATAACATAGATGACTAGGAGGATGAAGATACTGTTAACATAAATGGTGAAAACATCAACTAATGTGACTAGAAAGTCAAATGCAACAAGAATCCTTTCATTATAGCGAAATTCTAATTTGCTTTCACTTGTATCTATGTGTGTTTATAGATAAGATAAATGCACATTATTCATACATAAGCACAAACACTTGTTTCCTGCAGAAAGAATTAAACACAAGTATATTATACATAGGGCTTCCCTGGTGGTTCAGTGCTAAAGAATCTGCCCACCAAGGCAGAAGAAGTGTGTTTGTTCCCTAGGTCGGGAAGATCCCCCAGAGAAGAAAATGGCAACCCACACCAGCATTCTTGCCTGGGAAATCTCATGGACAGAGGAGTCTGGCAAGCTATAGTCCATGGGAGTCACAAAAGAGTTGAACAGGACTTGATGACTAGACAAAAACAATATTACACATAGCTTATAACTGGTATCCTGGCAGTTTTAAAAACCTGTCAGTAAAGACTGATCTATAAAATATGTAATAAAATATAACAAATATTGAAAAAAGGCATCTGTCTTAGAAGAACAATATGCTTAAACAAAGGTAGATAATTTCTATACAGATCACTGTATTCCACTCTATTCAATTCTGGCATAAAGAACTAATTTTACTATTCATTATAGGATGATCCTTTAAAAGAAAGTCTATAATAAAAAGGGTATAATATTTTAAAAGTTCAAACTGTTCTTCTTAGTCTATACTTACTCTCTGTAACTCCCATTTCTCAATAAGGTGTTCTACTTCACCACCGAGAACTGTGGTGTTAGAGTCATTCAGGAGCAGGAATCCGTTCTTTATGTCCACAGTGCCTGAGAGTTTAACTTTAGTTCCAGGTGGTGTGTTTAGGCTAAAGCAAAGGAAAAAAAAAAGAGTTAAAACACATTTAAGCTCCTTCCCCAAACTAGTATCCAGTTCCATACTACGACCTAGTAAAATTCTTCAAAATATACTAATGTGAAAACTATTTTTCAGGTGATGGGCTATATAGTGTGAACAGGTCATCAAGGAGAAGTCAGAAGACCAGGTACAAGACTGTCATTTTCTACCTTAATTTTTTTCTACATATAAAAATATATGGATAATAGAAATCACAGCTCATTAACTTAAAGAGAACAAAAGGTGTGAAAGTACTTTCTTGACTCGATCATATTGTATAAATGTAAGATTTGCTCTTTTTTCCCCTTAGCTTTACAAACCTCATTTTTTTAAAGGTGTTTAAAAGCCTTTTATTAACCACAAACAATTTTTAATGTATTATCAATACAAATAGTAAAATGTCTTTTAATGAATATTAAATATCAAAAATCTGAAGGTTTTTCTTCATAATGACACAATAAAAATAATCAAATTTGAAGAAGTACAAAGCAAAATTTTGCAGACACCACTGTCATTTACTAATAACAGTTGAATTATAGTCTAAATTTACTACATCATCTGGGGAGGAAGGGCAACCATTTTTTATAGAGAGAATTTCTAAACTCTTATTAGCACCATTCATACCTTATTATCAGTTGTTTATCTACAAACTAACAGGTCAGTTCAGTTCAGTTCAGTCACTCAGTCGTGTCCTACTCTTTGTGACCCCATGAACTGCAGCACTCCAGGCCTCCCTGTCCATCACCAACTCCCAGAGTTACCCTAATTAATAGGTCAGGTAAAGCTTTAAAGCAAGTTTTTGATGCAATGTTTACAGCTCCTTCTTTTTTTTTTTTTTTTTTAGGCTTGTGCTTCGTTCTTACATGTTAGTTTACATGTTTCAATGCCATTCTCCCAAATCATCCCACCCTCTTCCTCTCCCATAGAGTCCAAAAGTCCTTTCTATACATTTGTGTCTCTTTTGCTGTCTCACATACAGGGTCATCACTGCCATCTTTCTATATTCCATATATATGTGTCAGTATACTGTATTGGTGTTTTTCTTTCTGGCTTACTTCACTCTGTATAATAGGTTCCAATTTCATCCATCTCATTAGAACTGATTCAAATGAATTCTTTTTAATGGCTGAGTAATACTCCATTGTGTATATGTACCACAGCTTTCTTATCCATTCATCGGCTGATGGACATCTAGGTTGTTTCCATGTTCTGGCTATTATAAACAGTGCTGCGATGAACATTGGGGTACATGTGTCTCTTTCGATTCTGGTTTCCTCGGTGTGTATGCCCAGCAGTGGGATTGCTGGGTCATAAGGTAGATCTATTTGCAGTTTTTTAAGGAATCTCCACACAGTTCTCCATAGTGGCTGTACTAGTTTGCATTCCCACCAGCAGTGTAAGAGGGTTCCCTTTTCTCCACACCCTCTCCAGCATTTATTGCTTGTAGATTTTTGGATCGCAGCCATTCTGACTGGTGTGAAATGGTACCTCATTGTGGTCTTGATTTGCATTTCCCTGATAATGAGTGATGTTGAACAGTTCCTTCTTTTAAGACACTTGGAGTCTATGATCTCAAAGGATGTTAAACAATTCTGCCTTGATAATTACAAGGTGTTAACATGTGGAGAGAAATGTGTAATGGAAAGAATTTTCCATTTTTCCAAACCTCATTTTATACTATGTTAAAAAATTAAATTCCAATACAAAAGAGATAACAAATCTGTAAGAAACCGAGACCTTTAACATCTATATAAACTACTGTAATCCACATAAAACAATGTTCTTTTTGTTAACCATCCAGTTAAAGATCAAATGAGAGTTATTTACTCTAAAGCATACTGACTTCAAAAGGATTTTTCCATAATAGGTTAACATTATCAGATTTGGGACAAACATTATCACATCATGACCCCTTTTACAAAAACCAGAGAAAAAACTGTTTATCCTCCTAGCAGTCTTTCAGTAAAGGAAAAAACGGAAGAAATCCATTTCATCACACAGGTTTATCCTAAACTAAAAATATATATACTAAGCCCCCTGCATCTCTTCAAACATAGCAGCAAGGGGTAAAGAACTGCAAAGAGGAATGAAGACAGTCCTAAAGCACTTAGGATAAGTTAGAAAATCACGCTGAAAGGCTTTCACACTGTCACAATTTCAAAAATTTATAAAATTCACCATGTGGTATGTGTGTGTGCATACTAAGTCACTTCAGTCATGTCTGACTCTTTGCAACCCTACAGACTGTAGCCTGCCAGGCTCCTCTGTCCATGGGATGCTCCAGGCAAGAATACTGGAGTGGGTGATAGTGCAAAAGCAAATCAATTCGTGGAGGATGGGAGGAGCGTGGGGGGTTGTTCAGGACGGGGAGACACATATTACTCCCCAAGATGGGGAGCACCTTTGGCTGACTCATGTCAATGTATCACAAAAACCACCACAATATTGTAAAGTAATTATCCTCCAATTAAAATAAATTCATTAATTTTTTAAAAAAGCAAATCAATGAAAGCATTGGTATCTCTGGTTTATTTTGAAGAAAAATGGTTAATAAAATGGTCATTAACAAGAAGAATATGCCTATTTTTAAGGTTTCAAAGATCCCATACAGAGTAAAACATTAATTGGTAAAAATTATCCTGAGGACCCCATGCTTAATCATTCTTAGTTATTTTATGTAACTTAACAAAACAAATGGTCATGGACAGCCTTGCCTAACTTAACTCTTAAGTAGAGAGCTATGAGGAGAAGGCAATGGCAACCCACTCCAATACACTTGCCTGGAAAATCCCATGGACGGAGGAGCCTGGTAGGCTGCAGTCCATGGGGTCGCTAAAAGTCGGGCACAACTGAGCGACTTCACTTTCACTTTTCACTTTCATGCATTGGAGAAGGAAATGGCAACCCACTCCAGTACTCTTGCCTGGAGAATCCCAGGGACTGGGGAGCCTGGTGGGCTGCCGTCTATGGGGTCACACAGAGTCGGACACGACTGAAACGACTTAGCAGCAGCAGAGAGCTATATGGTAATAAATGTAGGAAACTTTGCACAATGCCTATCAAACTTCAAAATCAGCAACAACTGAATACAGATACACTAAGTGAAGTTTTTCCCAGTTCCAGGTAAACATCTGATACAGATTTTCTAACTCTATAGTCATCATTTAGGGATAAATTTAAAAAATAAGCACCAAGAATACCAGGCTGCTCTACTCTTAACCTATAAAGAAATTATTAATGAATTACAATATTTGCATAAAACCAATGTGCTCTTTAGATCCATTTTTTGCCAATTTCTAACATATTGATAAAATTAGAAAGTGTAATGAAAATGTAAAAATCACAAATTAGCAATATAAGAAACTACATAAGACCTTAAAAAGTAGGAAGCAAATTACAGGGGCCTTTTCATTATGATAATATATTTTTAAAACCAAAAGAAAATGTGAAAGCAGATAATGAGTTATCTTTATGTACAATGACTATACCTTTCCAAACTCTTTATCTAATAAGTTAAGAGGGAAAAGACAGTGAATTATTTGGAGTCAGAAATACAATCTCACTAGGATAATTGAGCGGAGAAGGCAATGGCAAGCCACTCCAGTGCTCTTGCCTGGAAAATCCCATGGATGGAGGAGCCTGGTGGGCTGCAGTCCATGGGGTCGCTGGGAGTCGGACGCGACTAAGCGACTTCACTTTCACTTTTCGCTTTCACACAATGGAGAAGGAAATGGCAACCCACTCCAGTGTTCTTGCCTGGAGAATCCCAGGGACAGGGGAGCCTGTTGGGCTGCTGTCTATGGGGTCACACAGAGTCGGACACGACTGAAGTGATTCAGCAGCAGCAGCAGGATAATTGAGAAAGAGTTATAGTCACCAAATTATAATTCTATTCCAACAAAAGAATAAAAAGGTGCTAAAATTTTAATAAAATTTTTACTATATCACCTTCAGGGTCATAACTTACTCAGAGAGCATACTGCAATGTAATTAATACTTAATTGGCACTCCAAAGTTCCTTTATTCTCTCTCTTCATTGAAATTAACAACAACAACAAAAAAAACTACAGTAAGAAATGAGGCTGGAGGTACAATAGATGAGTAGAAAGAAGCACCCCCAGAGAAATGCAATGCCCAGTGGAGAAAACACGTTCTATACCAATTCCTGGTTTATCCTCCCTAGTGAGTTACAACCACTAACCACCAAACTTATTTTGAAAATAGTTTCCCAACTTGTTCACATGGGAGAACACTTCTGTAAGCTATTGTTTCTATAGATCCAAAAGTAGTCAATGCTATTTCAATGAAGAGTGAGAAAGAAGCAACATTTTTTCTCAATTGTCAAAATGCAATAAATTCAACAAAAGAAAACAGTGAACAGCATAAGAGACCCTCTTCTCTGGGCCAATCTTGTGCTTTCATTTACCACAGAAAAATATACAGCAGTAAAATGAGAGAATGAGCCATTACATAGCAAGTCTTCCTACTCAGTCATTTGTGAACTCCTTTGGCTTTGGAGTTCACTAAATGTGTCAAAGGAGGAAGGCCTGTATTTCTCCATAAAAGTAGGAATCATTCTACTCTTCAAAGACAAGACAACATAATCACAAAGTCAATATACCCCACTTTGTATATGAAAATCAGCATTTTAGACAAACATATATACTATCTTCCTTATTACCAAATTCAGACTCAAATTGAAGAAAGTAGGGAAAACTGCTAGACCATTCAGGTATGACCTAAATCAAATCCCTTATGATTATACAGTGGAAGTGAGGAATAGATTTAAGGGCCTAGATCTGATAGATAGAGTGCCTGAAGAACTATGGAATGAGGTTCGTGACATTGTACGGGAGACAGGGATCAAGACCATCCCCATGGAAAAGAAATGCAAAAAAGCAAAATGGCTGTCTGGGGAGGCCTTACAAATAGCTGTGAAAAGAAGAGAGGCGAAAAGCAAAGGAGAAAAGGAAAGATATAAGCACCTGAATGCAGAGTTCCAAAGAATAGCAAGAAGAGATAAGAAAGCCTTCTTCAGTGATCAATGCAAAGAAATAGAGGAAAAACCCATGGAAAAGAAATGTAAAAAAGCAAAATGGCTGTCTGGGGAGGCCTTACAAATAGCTGTGAAAAGAAGAGAGGCGAAAAGCAAAGGAGAAAAGGAAAGATATAAGCACCTGAATGCAGAGTTCCAAAGAATAGCAAGAAGAGATAAGAAAGCCTTCTTCAGCGATCAATGCAAAGAAATAGAGGAAAACAACAGAATGGGAAAGACTAGAGATCTCTTCAGGAAAATTAGAGATACCAAGGGAACATTTCATGCAAGGATGGGCTGGATAAAGGACAGAAATGGTATGGACCTAACAGAAGCAGAAGATATTAAGAAGAGGTGGCAAGAATACACGGAAGAACTGTACAAAAAAGATCTTCATGATCCAGATATTCATGATGATGTGATCACTAATCTAGAGCCAGACATCTTGGAATGTGAAGTCAAGTGGGCCTTAGAAAGCATCACTATGAACAAAGCTAGTGGAGGTGATGGAATTCCAGTTGACCTGTTTCAAATCCTGAAAGATGATGCTGTGAAAGTGCTGCACTCAATCTGCCAGCAAATTTGGAAAACTCAGCAGTGGCCACAGGACTGGGACCATGCTCAGTAAATCTTTAAGCCAATTTTCTGTTGAAGGGTGGGGCTGTGTTTCCTCCCTGTGGCTTGACCTGAGGCCAAACTATGGTGGAGGTAATGAAAAGCCTGCTAGCTCTCCTTTGCATTTGCTCAATTCTTTGTTCTGTGAGCAGGCCAGGCTGTGCATTCGGTTGTTAGGTTGCCTTTCTCGGGAACCGGAACTGCCTTTCTGCACTTGCGGTTAGGCCTGTATTCTGTAGGTTTTTCTTTTTTTCTTTCCTGGTTATGTTGCCCTCTGGATTCCAACACTCCCCACAGACTCACTCGTGAGAGGGTTTCCTACTGTGTGGAAACTTCTCCTTCACGACTCCCTCCCCATGACGTGTCTCTGTCCCTAACTCTTTGGTCTTTCTTTTGTCTTCTGTATTTTGTCCTACCTCCTTTCTGGATGCTTGGTCTTCTCTGCCAGTGTTCAGAAGCTGTTTTGTGGAAGCTGCTCAGCATTCAAATGAGCATTACAAATAGCTGAGAAAAGAAGAGAAACAAAAGGCAAAGGAGAAAAGGAAAGCTATACCCATTTGAATGCAGAGTTCCAAAGAATAGCAAGGAGAGAAGAAAGTCTTCCTCACTGATTAATGCAAGGAAATAAAGGAAAGCAATACAATGAGAAAGACTAGAGATCTTTTCAAGAAAATTAGAGATACTAAGGGAATATTTCACTCAAAGATGAGCACAATAAAGGACAGAAAGGGTATGGACCTAACAGAAGCAGAAGATATTAATAAGAAATGGCAAGAATACACAGAAGAACTATAAAAAAGACTTTCATGACCCAGATAACCACGATGGTGTGATCACTCACCTAAAGCCAGACATCTTGCAATGCGAAGTCAAGTGGTCCTTAGGAATCATCACTATGAACAAAGCTAGTGAAGATGATGGAATTCCAGTTGAGTTATTTCAAATCCTAAAAGATGATGCTGTGAAAGTGCTGTACTCAAGATGCCAGAAAATCTGGAAGAGTCAACAGTGGCCACAGGACTGGAAAAGGTAGGTTTTCATTTCAATCTCAAAGAAAGGCAATGCAAAAGAATGTTCAAACTACTGCATAATTGCACTCATCTCACACACTAGCAAAGTAATGCTCAAAATTCTCCAAGCTGGGCTTCAACAGTATGTGTATCATGAACTTCCAGATGTTCAAGCTGGATTTAGAAAAGGCAGAGGAACCAGAGATCAAATTGCCAACATTCATTGGATCATCAAAAAAGCAAGAGAGTTCCAGAAAAACATCTACTTCTGCTTTATTGACTATGCTAAAGCCTTTGACTGCGGGGATCACAACAAACTGTGGAAAAATCTTAAAGATAAGAATACCTGACCACCTGACCTGTCTCCTGAGGAATCTGTATGTAGTCCAAGAAGTAACTGGACATGGAACAACAGACTGATTCCAAAGAGGAAAAGGAGTACATCAAGACTATATATTGTTACCTTGCTTATTTAACTTATATGCAGAGTACATCATGACAAATGCCAGACTGGATGAAGTATAAACTGGAATCAAGATTGCCAGGAGAAATATCAATAATCTCAGATATGCAGATGACACCACCCTTATGGCAGAAAGCAAAGAAGGACTAAAGAGCCTCTTTATGAAAGAGGAGAGTGAAAAAGTTTGCTTAAAATTCAATTTTCAGAAAACTAAGATCAATCACAGCTTCCAATCCCATTTCATGGCAAATAGATGGAGAAACAATGGAAATAGTGAAAGACTTTATTCTGGGGGGCTCCAAAATTACTGCAGGTGGTGAGTATAGCCATGAAATTAAAAGACGTTTGCTCCTTGGAAGAATAGCTATGATCAACCTAGACAGCATATTAAAAGGCAGAGACATCGCTTTACCCACAAAGGTCCACCTAGTCAAAGCTATGGTTTTTCCAGTAGTCATGTATGGATGTGAGAGTTGGATGAGAAAGAAAGCTGAGCACTGAAGAATTGATGATTTTGAACTGTGGTGTTTGATAAGACTCTTGAGCGTCCCTTGGACTGCATGAAGATCCAACCAGTCCATTCTGAAGGAAATCAGTCCTGAATATACATTGGAAGGACTGATGCTGAAGCTAAAACTCCAATACTTTGGCCACCTGATGTGAAGAACTGACTCATTTGAAAAGACCCTGATGCTGGAAAAGACTGAAGGCAGGAGGAGAAGGGGCTGACTGAGGATGATGGTTAGAAGGCATCATCGATTCACTGGACATGAGTTTCTGTAAATTCTGGGAGTTGGCGATGGACACGGAGGCCTGGTGTGCTGCTGTCCATGGGGTCGCAAAGAGTGGGACAAACTAAGCAACTGAACTAATTATCTCAAGCCTAGGTCTTGGGCATAGCTCCCGCTGTCAGTGAATGGTAGGCAGACTGTCCATTCCTAATATGGGCAAGTAGATTAGGAGCCTCTGATTGCCTGGTTTCAGCTCTTCTTTTCTAAAGAAGACCACAATAGTCACATCTTCTCAATGACCTCTTTCAGCAGGGGGAAGCATTTCACCTCCACTCCTGTCATCAGACAAAAATTAACTGCCTGTGGGAGAGAGCTAAGAATTCTGCCACCAGACTCCATGCTGTAACTGATATTAGCACACCCACACAACACAAATCTGGAAACTTGTTCTGATTTCTCTTCCCCCCTAAAATAAAAGGGACTTTGCTGCTTCCATTTTTGAGGAAATGAGACTTTTTTTTAGAAACAATTTTTCTTTTAGTAAATATGTCTCTTTCTCCAGAGAAATAGAAACAGAGGAGTTTAAGGATACAGCTATAGAAAACTCTTTTCATTACTGCCATTTTTGACATTGTGAGTCTAGTAACATGTCTTTCCTGAGATTCCAACAGATTCTCATCCTCACTGCTATTTCTAGACTATTGTGACATCTTGTGCTTGACAATAGTTATCTTGGGCCTTGTTGACTTCAGGATGGAAATAACATTTGTATTGTACATCCTTGGTTTTCTCTGTTCTCACCGTTGCCAATCCTACATGCAAAAACTTTGTTTTGATATTTCCAGAAATCTTCATATCATCTAAATCACCTTAATAAAACAAATGCATATGGTAAAAAGACATTTTAAGAATAATTTGACAAATGAGGTTCTGAATATAGCATTCTTGTGGATAGTTTGCACATTAGTTATCATTCTTTGATTAATTTTTTCTTTGGGAAAAATATGGGATAATCTCCTCTAGATGATTATCTTTTAGAATTGAAACCATCTATCTTTTCTCTTTATTTTTTAAAGCATTTCAATGTGCTTCATTTCAATGCTTTTTTTCCCCTTATTTCCTTAGCAATATTTCACTTAAATTATAAATTCAGGCATGTATCTCTTACTGTTTGTTAAAGGAAAGAAAAGCCATTCCAAAAAGATCTTTTTCTTAATTCTTTCCCTCAAAAAATTTGTTGTCCTTTCTGTTTTAGTTTGTTACCACATTTAAAAAACTTAGACTTAATTTGACATTTTCAATTCCTTTTCTGTTTTCATTCTACTACAGTTAGACTTTCAGACTCGACTCACACTTGTTATGATTAAAATTATGCTCCCTTAACCCAAATTCATATGTTAAAGTTCGCATCTACAGAACCTTCAGTTTAGTTCAGTTCAGTCGCTCAGTCATGTCCGACTTTTGCAACCCCATGGACTGCAGCATGCCTGGCTTCCTTGTCCATCACCAACTCCCAGAGCTTGCTCAAACTCATGTCCATCAAGTTGGTGATGCCATCCACCCATCTCATCCTCTGTTGTCCCCTTCTCCTCCTGCTTTCAGTCTTTCCCAGGATTAGGGTCTTTTCAAATGTGTCATTTCTTCACATCAGGTGGAGTTTTAGCTTCAGCATCAATCCTTACAAGCAATATACAGGAATGATTTCATTTAGGATGGACTGGTTTGATCTCCTTTCAGTCCAAGGGACTCTCAAGTGTTTTCTCCAACACCACAGTTCAAAAGCATCAATTCTTCAGCACTCAGCTTTCTTCACAGTCCAACTGTTACATCCATACCTGACTACTGGAAAAACCATAGCTTTGATTAGACGGACCTTTGTTGGTAAAGCAATGCCTCTGCTTTTTAAAATGCTGTCTAGGTTGGTCATAACTTTCCTTCCAAGGAGTAAGCGTCTTTTAATTTCATGGCTGCACTCACCACCTGCGGTGATTTTGGAGCCCCCAAAATTAGTCTCTCACTGTTTCTATTGTTTCCTCACCTATTTGCAATGAAGTGATGGGACCATATGCCATGATCTTAGTTTTCTGAATGTTGAGTTTTAAGCCAACTTTCTCACTCTCTTCTTTCAGTTTCATCCAGAGGCTCTTTAGTTCTTCTTTGCTTTCTGTCATAACAGTGGCGTCATCTGCATATCTGAGGTTATTGATATTTCTCCTGGCAATCTTGATTCCAGCTTGTGCTTCATTCTGCCCAGTGTTTCTCATGATGTACTCTACATATAAGCTAAATAAGCATGGTGACAATATACATGATGTACTCCTTTCCTATTTGGAACCAATCTGTTGTTCCATGTCCAGTTCTAACTCTTGCTTCTTTATCTGCATGCAGATTTCTCAGGAGGCAGGTCAGGTGGTCTGGTATTCCCACCTCTTTATGAATTATCCAGTTTGCTGTGATCTACACAGTCAAAGGCTTTGTCATAGTCAATAAAGCAGAAGTAGATGTTTTTCTGGAACTCTCTTGCTTCTTCTATGATCCAACAGATGTTGGCCATTTGATCTCTACTTTCTCTGCCTTTTCTAAATCCAGCTTGGACATCTGGAAATTCACGAATCATAGTCAATAAAGCAGAAGTAGATGTTTTTCTGGAACTCTCTTGCTTCTTCTATGATCCAACAGATGTCGGCCATTTGATCTCTACTTTCTCTGCCTTTTCTAAATCCAGCTTGGACATCTGGAAATTCACGATTCAGGTTCTGTTGAAGCTTGGCTTGGAGAATTTTGCGTGTTACTTTGCTAGCATGTGAGATGAGTGCAATTGTGCGGTAGTTTGGGCATTCTTTGGCAGAATCATAGAATGTAACTATATAGAGATAGAATCTTTGAAGAAGTAATTAAGTTAAAATGAGGCCATTAGAGTGGTCTTCTACCCAATCTGACTTGCGTCCATATAAGAAGAGGAAATTAGGACATGGACATGTACAGAGAGAAGACCCTGTGGAAATGTTGAGAGAAGACAGCCATATACAAGCCAAAGAGACAGAAACTAAACCTGCCAGTACAGTGATCTCAAACTTCTAGCCTCCAGAATTGTGAGAAAATTAGAATGTAAGCATCTTAATATCAAAGACCTTGTCTATTTTGTAATTGTGTGCCAGTAACTTGAATATGCATTTATAAAAAATATAATAATAACTATTAAAGCTACAACTTCAGATTGCTACCAATATTAGCAGAATTTAATGGCTGAGGAAAGTAAGACTTAGAGGAGAATAAATAGCTTACCATAGATGACGTAGCTAGATGTAGCATCCTGGGGATTCAAAATGTCACATATCTGATGCTAAAATCTGTGACCTTAATCACATGATTGACTGCCTCCGAGTCTCCTGATTTCTGACCTTTTGATAAATTTTACAGTCCTGTTCATCCCTTGGATCTGATATTTGGTGCTATTTCAGCAGGCCTAAGCTTTGGATATCTATATGATTATGGTGAATACCTTCCTATAGTCACACTACTTCTGCCTTCTTTGGTTAAATCTCCCCTGTCATGTTAGATATTCTATTCTTACCCTGCCCCACAAGACCTTGAAACACTCTTCCCTTTACTTTGCAAAAGTGTGTCCTTGGGTAAGTTACACTCTCTGGGCCTCAATTTCTTAACACTTTCTTTCAGATTTAAAAGTTCAGCAATAATAGTCACAACTCATGTTTCTTTATTGTCTTTCATTTGAGAATTTTAAGTAATCATGATTTTAACTTCAGCAATTTAATTTCCCTACTACTAAGACATACTAATCCTGCAAAGAGTTGGGAGATTCCCCACATTGTAGGAGGGCCATTCTTTACAGATTTAGTTGTAGCACATGGCCTCTTCATCAATTAACCAAGTACAACAATGCTTTAATAATGTATTTCAAGAATGTCTCCTATGTGCTAGGGTCTTTGTTAGGTGTTTGGTGTGTGTTGAGATGCTACAGATGATCAGTGCATAGATGTGACCATGTGTGTGCATGCTCAGTCACTTGTCATGTCCAACTCTTTGCAATCCCATGGATTGTCGCCCTCCAGGCTCCTCTGTCCATGGAATTCTTCAGGCAAGAATACTGAAATCTGTTACCTTGCCCTCCTCCAGGGGATCTTCCTGAACCAGGAATTGAACTCACGTCTCCTGCACTGCAGGTGGATTCTTTACCACTGAGCCACTGGGGAAGCCCAGATGTGGCCTTAAAGGAGTTCAAAATTGAGTGGGAGATACAGACAAACCTATGATATGTCTAGTAAAAGCAACTAATATCAGAGTTAAATCCAATGATAACAGCAACAAGAAAATCAGTTGTAGAAGTATGGATAAGCATGCCTAGAATGGTGTAACTGCTATTTGTTCTAGGGATTTAAGTCCAGGGAGCATCTTTAAAGCTGGTAGAATCCAAAAGTATGAAAAGAAACCAAGAAACAGGGAGATCCTCTTCTACCACCTGATCTGATTCCTAGAGCAGAATTTCAGACACTCCTCTGGTTTCTGAGTTCACCTCCTTCCCTAACCCTGGGATTTCTGTCTTTCTAAGCAAGCTTCAGCCTTGCAATCACCAGCAGGCAGGAAATCTGCTGTTCATTCCTGAAGCTCCAGGGACCTGCCTTCTGCTTGGACTATTTCTGAGCTGCCAAGTTGGCAAGGCATTTGGTTTGCAGGCATATGGGTCGGAGCAGCCTTCTTAGCAAGATGACCTGGGGGGCTTGATGAATAGAATGAAAAGGAAGCCTCATCAGCAATCACAGCCAAGAAGTCACTCCAAAAGATATAGCTAATCTGTAGCTGAGGAGTGAGGCAGGCTTGGCATCCCTGGAATGTTTTGCTTCAGGTTAGTACCTAGCTGGGATCCCCTTGCCCTCAAGAGACAGACTACAGGAGAACTGAGGAAGTGTTGTTGATCATAGAGAGCACTTGAAAATAGAGTAAAGAACAAAAGTATTACATATGCTTCATAAAAGTGCTTTATACTCTACTCTCTTTACAAGAACTAGTTGTCATATGTGTTTGCTCAGTCGCTTCAGTTGTGTCTGACTCTCTGCGACGCCATGGACTGTAGCCCACTAGGCTTCTCTGCCCATGGGATTCTCCAGGAAAGAATACTGGAGTGAGTTGCTATGCTCTCCCTTCAGGGGAACTTCCTGACCCAGGGATTGAACCCGAGTCTCCTCTATCTCTTGCATTTCAGGCAGATTCTTTACCGCTGAGCCACCAGGGAAGCCCTAGTTCTTGTATAATGCATTATAAACTGTAATGTCACTTTCCTATGAGAAAAGGAATAATATTACCACACTGTGAGTGAGGAAACAGATGGGGAGAGGTTCAGCCACCTTCCCAGGGTTGTACTTGTATCTCAAAGCAGAGCCAGGATGCGCTCACAGGCCTTCTTCTCCCAGGTCTCGTGGTCCTTCTGCTAGAGGACTTCTCATCCACACTTAGAGTCTAGAAACTATGCTATGAAATTCTGGAGGTTGGGCATCCCTTCCTGCCTTCTCCAACTTTGCCACATTTACTTCCTGAGTCAGTGCCTGCTGCCTGCTCAGCAAAGAAGAGCCCTACCCACATCAGCGGAGGGTTTAAGATGAATGCATAAAGAAGATGTATTTTTATATATATGTATTTGTATGAATATATATATATATATATGAGACATATGACGTATAAAATGACATCTTAGATGCATGGAATATCATCAAAATATATTACATGATATGCCACAGGGTATATCCAAGGGATGTTTGAATAATTTGGAGCCTACATTGGAAACCTTTGCAAAGTTAAGGATAAGTTACTCTATTTTGGGCAAAAGCTAATGTGGTTGCAGAGTTCTATACTTTATATGTGTGTATGTGTGTGTGTGTGTGTTTGTGTGTGTGTAGTATGGGCTTCCCTGGTGGCTCAGCGGTAAAGAATCACCTGCTATTGCAGGAGACACAGGTTCGAATCCTCGGTTGGGAAGATCCCCTGGAGAAGGAAATGCAACCCACTGCAGTATTCTTGCCTGGGATCTCGTGGACAGAGGGGCCTAGCGGGCTACAGTCCATGGAGTCGCAAAAGAGTTGGATACAACTTAGCGACTAAACAAAATGTGTAGTATACACACAATGGAATATTACTCAGCCATAAAAGAATGAGATAATGCCATTTGCAGCAACATGAATGGACTGGGAGATTCTCATACTATATAAACTAAGAGAAAGATAAATATATGATATAGCTTACATGTGGAATCTAAAAAAAAAAGATACAAATTAATTTATTTACAAAATAGACTCACAGACATAAAAAATGAACTTATGATTATCAAAGGACAAAGGAGATGAGGAATAAATTAGGAGTTGGGCTTAAAATATACACCCTACCATATATAAAATAGATAGACAAGAACCTATTGTATAGCACAAGGAACTACACTCAATATCTTGTAATAACTATAATGAAGAAGAATGTAAAAATAATATATAAATATATTTTTCAGTTATATATATAAAATGAAATCACTTTGCTGTGCATCTGAAATTAACACAACATTGTAAATCAATTATATTTCAATACAGTTTTTAAAAAGAGAGAATCAGTTAAAACTGCAGGCTCAAGCTTCTGGGCACACTAAACTGCAACCTTTATTTCAAATATTTGGTCTTGTTTTTGTTACCCCCCACATCTCCCATTTCTTACTGTCTAGCCTCCACTTGCCCCCTGCACCCTTCCCCCACCCTCACCCTCCCCCTGTTACCCCACACCCTGTCCAGTTTGAGATTGCTAAATTTTTCACCATCTAATTCTGCTTAGTTGATTGGCCTCCTGCTGCAGTAACCACACTGCTTGACTAGGGCTCAAGATAACCACCTATTCTGTTAGCTCCTGTTCTTATGTTGGGGTACAGGGAGGCCTGGCATGCTGCAATTCATGGGGTTGCAGAGAGTCGGACACGACTGAGCGACTGAACTGAACTGAAGATTAGATTTTTCTCTATATATAGACATATACTTCTTCTGTTCTCCAACCCTTTATGAAGCAATAAATAGTACAGGATGAGAACATGGGTTCATATCCTGACAGGTTACTTAACCTTTCTGTACTTTAGTCCAATCGACCCTAAGATGGGGATGATAATGGCACTTAATTGGTAGGATTGCTGTAACTATTAAATGGGTCAGTTCATGGATGCCCTGGGTATTTGGTGCACAGTATACACTCACATCCTAAATCCTAAAAGATGATGCTGTTAAAGTGCTGCATTCAATATGCCAGTAAATTAAACTGGAAAAGCTCAGCTTTCTTTCCATTTCCTAAGAAAGGCAATGTCAAAGATTGTTTAAACTATCACACAATTGCAATCATCTCACATACTAGCAAAGTAATGTTCAAAATTCTCCAACTCAGTCTTCACCAGCATGTGAATTTGTAACTTCCAGATGTCCAAGCTGGATTTTAAAAAGGCAGAGGAACCAGAGATCAAACTGCCAACATCTGTTGGATCATCAAAAAAGCAAGAGAGTGCCAGAAAAACATCTATTTCTGCTTTATTGACTACACCAAAGCCTTTGACTGTGTGGATCAAAACAAACTGTGGAAAATTCTGAAAAAGATGGGAATACCAGACCACCTGACCTGCCTCCTGAGAAATCTTGATTTGCCCCTGCATATCAAGAGGCAACAGTTAGAACTGGACATGGAACAAAAGACTGGTTCCAAATAGGAAAAGGAGTACATCAAGGCTGTATATTGTCAGCCTGCTTATTTAACTTTTATGCAGAGTACATCATGCAACATGTTGATTGGATGAAGCACAAGCTGAAATCAAGATTGCTGGGAGAAATATCAATAACTTCAGATATGCAATTGATACCATCCTTATAGCAGAAAGAAAAGAAGAGATAAGAGCCTCTGGATGAAAGGGAAAGAGGAGAGTGAAAAAGTTGGCTTAAAACTCAACATTCAGAAAACTAAGATTATGACATCTGGTCCCATCACTTCATGGCAAAGAGATGGGGGAACAATGGAAACAGTGACAGACTTTATGTTTTTGGGCTCCAAAATCACTGCAGGTGGTGATGCAGCCATGAAATTAAAAGATGCTTGCTCCTTGGAAGAAAAGCTATGAACAGTCTAGACAGCATATTAAAAAGCAGAGACATTATTTGCCAACAGAGTTCTGTCTAGGCTATGGCTTTTCCAGTGGTCATGTATGGATGTGAGAGTTGGACTATAAAGAAAGCTGAGTGCCGAAGAACTGATGCTTTTGATCTGTGGTGTTGGAGAAGATTCTTGAGAGTCTTTGAACTGCAAGGAGATCCAACCAGTCAATCATAAAGGAAATCAACACTGAATATTCCTTGGAAGGACTGATGCTGAAGCTGAAACTCCAATATTTTGGCCACCTGATGAGAAAAGACTCATTGGAAAAGACTCTGGAAAAGATTGAAGGTGGGAGGAGAAGGGGATGACAGAAAATGAGATGGTTGGATGGCATCATTGACTCAACGGACACAAGTTTAAGCAAGCTCCATAGTTGGTGATGGACAGGGAAGCCTGGCGTGCTGCAGCCCATGGGGTCACAAAGGGTTGGATATGACTGAGTGACTAAAGAGAACTTTACTGAAGCACTCACATTAGAGCTTCCCTAGTGGCTCAAATGGTAAAGAGATAGCCTGCAATGGAGAAGACTCGAGTTCAGCTGTGGTTTCAGTATTTTATTTGGGTATTAACAATGACCCATTTCTTGAAGTTTCTGAGTTTTTCTTGTTTTGTTTCTCATGAATTGAAATTTTTTACTACCAAATTTCACAAGTCAAAATCTTACTCTCATATATTCTGGCCTATTAAGCCATTAACCCTGCAGAAGTTACATTTTCTTTTATGCTACTTAGTTTTTACATATCTGGATCAATGGCATTAGGTGGGGAGGAATAATATTAGTGACTGCTGCATCCTGGTGGCTTAATATATAATATAGCACACAAAGCAGAGAGAGGACTTATTGTTTGTTGAATTAACAGCTGAATGAATGCATGCATGCAGAGATGTGCTTGTTTTTGTCCACTTGAGCCCTCCTAAGCAATGAGGTATTAAGGAAAAGGAAGTATTTCTAAAGCTCTCTCTCTGTTTCTCTGACAGTTAACTATAGAGTACCCTCAGGCATCAATGTTCATCTTCCTTCTGGAGGAATTATGGGCACAAACATTCCAGATTCCATAGCTAAAAACATCAGCTTGGCTTGATGGGTGCTGTAGTCTTAGGTTGCTTTAAAGTTTCAAATGTCTCTGCCTTTAGCATACCCCAAATCTGATCTTCTTAGAGAAAAAGAATAAAGAACATTCCAAACTATTAACTTTTTTAAGGGAATCACTCTTCAATCCTTTCTTCTTTTGAGAAAATTTTTTACAGATCTGAGAACAGCATAGAGTCCCTTGTCAGATCTTAATCTTTATAGCAGAGGAAAATAATTTATACTACAAACTGGACTTATCTATTTTCCAGTTACCTATTAATCATAACTAAATGCATGATTACAATGTCACTAAGAAACCCGCAAAAGCCCTGTAATTGTCCTAATGCATTCTGCTGTCATCTCATCAAAAGCACATTATCCAGAGGACTGTAAAGTCTAGAAAGAACCAAGGGGTTTGAGATCAGTCCATTCTTTTGACAAAGAAGAACACTGAAGAACAAAGAGTTAAAGACTCTGAAGCTATAAACATTGAATATGAAAAATTATATAAAAGGTCATATATTAACTTTTGAATACCAAGAAATATATCATTAATATTTAAATAACAACTAACAACTGCAGAAAATATTTGTAAGGTTAATGACAAAAAAGACCAACTAAGAAATTACGAGGAGCCTGTACAATTCAATAGTAAAATGACAAGTTAACCTAATATAACATAGCAAAGAATGTAAATAGACACATATAGGAAACAGAAAATACAGATAAATATTTTTCCACTTGAGTCAAAGATTATTAAGTTTGAGAATAGCTAGTGCAAATGAGAGTACAGGTTGGCCAACACACTTTATTTGTGGAAATGTGTAAATAGCTAGCACAACCAGTTTTGAATGGCAATTTGAAAATATTGACAAATTTTAAATGTATTTAACCTCTCACCTTTCAATTCCAATATGAATAGTCTATTCTTTAGCTATACTCACAAATGTCCAAAATCATATATATATGATTAAATTTTTATAAATAAATATTATATTAAATAATATATGTATATTATTTTACCAAAAAAAAGATAGAAAAAAGAAACAATCAAAATGCCTGTTATAAGTGATAGTTGTTGTGTTAAGTCACTAAGTTGTGTCTAACTCATTTGTAACCTCATGGGCTGTAGCCTGCCAGGATTCTCTCTCCAGAAGATTTCCCAGGAGTTCCCAGGCAGGAGTACTGGAGTGGGTTGTCATTTCCTTCTCCAGGGGATCTTCCTGACCCCGGGATTAAATCTGATTACTAAAGAATGTTGCAACCAATACAATGAAATTCTATTTTTTAAAAAATATTTTATTGAATCACTTAAACAGTGACTAGATTAACACTGCATGATAATAATATCTTTTTAAAAATTTATTTTAATTGGAGGCTAATTACTTTACAATATTGTAGTGGTTTTTGCCATACATTGACATGAATCAGCCATGACATCTTAATATCATAATGAAATTAGTGCTGACCTTGTGGAGTCCCTAGAATCTGTCTTAAAGTGCCATTGTGTTCCAGGATATGAAGGAGTTAATGAAGGATAAATTTTGGAAAGTGAATTTTATTTATAATACCTAAGTTTGAAAAATAAGTCATAAAAATTTTAAAAACCTTAAAATGGTCTTAATTTTGAGTTGGCTTAGTTACTGAGAGACTTATTTACTTATTTATTTACTCACTGGCTTACTGATTACAACCTTTTCCTACAATATAAAGGATTTAAAAAAAACTTTCTAGATAGCAGATATTTCGTATCTAACTTGAAGAATTTCCTGAGATTTATGTAGCCTTTACTATAATATTGATTGTTTGAGAGAAAAAAAGCAAATGTTTCTTGTTCCTCACTTAAGATGTGTATAAGAGACAGCATTTACTCCATTATCTATTCATCGTTAAAACTCTTGGTGGAGTTTCTCTGGTGGCTCAGTGGTAATCTGCCTGCCAATGCAGGAGACACGGGCTTGATCCCTGGTCCAGGAAGATCCAGATCCCACATACCATGGAGCAACTAAGCCTGTGCGCCACAACTACTGAACCCACATGCCACCAACTGCTAAGGCCCATGTACCCTAGAGTCTGTGCTTCCCAACAAGAGAAACCACTGCAATAAAAGCCCGCACACCACAACTAGAGAAAAGCCCTGAGCAGCAATGAAGTCCCATCTCAGCCATACATAAATAAAATTATTTAAAAATAAAACTCTTGTGATTATTCATTTAGATGATCGTTGGAGTTACTTATGCCTCTCATTCCTTTTGTTCTTCGTGCTGTGTTATTTGTTATTCCCATACCACTCTCCCTATTGTATATATAACTGGAGTCTGTATCCTACTTCAGACTTTGTTTTCCTGCCACTAATTCTATCTTTGCAGTTTACTTTCTCTAATACTTCTGCATTCTTTGCCCCAAGGGGACCCATTAACCTTAGCACTTTTCAGTTAATTCTTCTTCACTTGTTTCCTTGTTTCCTTCTTACCTAGTTTCAGTTTTTATGGTAAATCATTATAATCTCTGTCTTGCATTTACCCTGAGATCCTTTTTTCTTTCCCTCACCTCACCTTTCTTTGATGAAACCACAACCCTGGCTCAATCTGTCAGCCTATTTATGACTATACCAGTATAGTTAATTGAAAAGGATTGGAGGAAAAAAGCACAAGTAAGCTGACTGCTCTCACTTTAAATTTATGATCATTAAATGGGTTCCTTATGTTGCCTCCCAGTCATATCATACTTATCTGGTATTCTTTCTCCCACTCTAAGATGACTATTTCATACATTCTGAAACCTCCAACACTTCTTCCACATTTTTAACTCTTAACTGATAGCCTTGCTTCCTACTTTACTGAGAAATTTAAGTGGCCAGAAAATAGTTTCTGTAAGTTTCCACTACCACAAATGTATTTACAAACCGACTTGTATCTATGTCCATCTATTCTTGTCTTTTCACCCAGCTAAGGCCAACCCTTCAATATACCAGCTCCCATCCCTTTTGCCTACCTAAGGACATAGTTGCAGGAAGTCTCTCCTTTCTCTTCTGAATCAACAGTTTTTTTGTTGTCTTTTGGATCATTCCCATCAGCATTACAAAAATACTATAGTTTCTTCTTAAAAAAGTCCCGTTAGCTCACTTTGGGCTCCCATTCAGTTTCCCTACTTCCCTTGAGTACCTTTAGTACCTTGAAAGAATTGCTTGTACTTGCCTCCATTTCTAATTCCTTTGTTCCATAAGCCCACTCCAATCCATCTCTCAGCTTTTAATGCTATACTCTAAATGTTGTCTCCAGAGACTTTGTTTTTTCTTTTTTTTTTAAAAGAATGAAGATTCTTTACGATCCTGTTACCATCTTTTTAAAAATTTTAAAAGTTTTATTGACACTTTGATTAAAAATATAATGAAATATTATTTCTCAGCCATTCATAATCCTACTTATCACACCCACATTTCCTCTTTCAATTTTTGCCTTGCTCAAATCAGATCCTCCTTATAGAAAATGTGAAATAAATCTTGTAGAATATCTTTTACATTACCTTCATGATTTCTTAGAGGGTTCTCAGAAAATAACAAAGTTTTGTTGCTTCACCTTATGAGAAGAGAGATGCTAGAAATACTTAGGTTCATTCATTAGTTACGTTTGATGAGTTGCATGAGAAACATTCTCAAATAAGAAGTTACTCAGGCTGCTGCTGCTGCTAAGTAGCTTCAGTCATGTCCGACTCTGTGCAGCCCCATAGACAGCAGCCCACCAGGCTCCTCCGTCCCTGGGATTCTCCAGGCAAGAACACTGGAGTGGGTTGCCATTTCCTTCTCCAATGCATGCATGTATGCTAAGTCGCTTCAGTCGTGTCTGACTCTATGCGACCCTATGGACAGCAGCCCACCAGTCTCCTCTGTCCACAGGATTCTCTAGGCAAAAATACTGGAGTGGGTTGCTATTTCCTTCTCTGGCTCAAGCTACCTAGGTTAAATTGGTATAAGTCAACGCCATTAACTTTTTCGAACTTCTGGGCTTTATGACAGAAGTTTCTCAGAGATTCATCCATGCCTCACTGTCCATGTCACATTTCTGATTATCAGAGTCTTGATGGTGTATTGCTTGATATTAGGCAACAACAGTATATTGTGACCAGCCATAATTTCAGTTATTTAAAGTGCTAAGTTGGCTACAACCATACTTACCTCTTTTTAAAGACTTTTTTTGAAAGAGAAGTTTTAGCCTTACAACAAGATTAAAGGAAGACAGTGATTTCCAGATACCCTTCCTTCCACCACACACACATAACCTCCCCCTCATCAACATCCCCCGCCAGAGTGGTGCATTTGCTATAACTGATGAACCTGCAAAGTCATGCCACAGGCAAGCCAAGTCCATAGGTTACCTTAGGGTTCACTCTTGGTCTCGTACGTTCTATGGATTTGGGCAAACGTATAATGATGTAACCATCATTGTGCTATCATACAGCATTATGCTATCATACAAATTTTACTGCCCTACAAATCCTCTGTGTTCTACTTGTGTTCATTCCTGCTGCTCTTAACCCTGACAACAACTGATCATTTCATAATCTCCACTCTATTGCTTTTTGGAGAATGTTCTATAGTTGGAATCATACAATACATAGCCTTTTCATGTTGGCTTCTTTTGCTTAGTAATATGCATTTAGGTTTGTTCATGTCTTTTCATGCCTTGATAGCTCATTTCTTTTTAGCACTGAATAATATATTATTGTCTGCATTTATTTATCCATTCACCTATTGAAAGACATTCTGTTTGCCTCCAAGTTTGGAAGTTGGAAGTTGCTATACATGTCTATGTTCAGGATTTTATGTGCACATAGGTTTTCAACCCCTTCATGTAAATACCAAGAAGCATGTTTCTTTGATCCTATGGTAAGAGTATTTTTAGTTTATGAGAAGCTGCCAAACTGTCTTCCAAACTAACTTGCATAATTTTGCATTTCCACCAGCAATGACTGAGAGTTCTCACAGCTCCATATCCTCACCAGCATTTGGTATTATCAGATGCTCCCAGTTCTTATAAGTGTATAGTAGTATTTCTGTGTTATAATTTGCATTTCTCCAATGACATATAATATGGAACACTTTTTATGTGTTTGTGTGCCATTGTATATCTTCTTTGGTGAAGTGTCTGCTAAGACTTTGACCCATTTTTTCCTTGGGACCATTTCTTATTGTTGAGCTTTAAGAATTATTTGTTCATTTTAGATAACTGGTGTTTTTTTTTTTTTACCATATGTGTTTTACAAATGTTTTCTCCCAATCTGTGGCTTACAATGAAATTCTATGAAGCCTTTAAAAGGAAAGAGATAGATCTGTATGTACTGATATAGAAATATACCTGATACAGATTATTAAATAGAGGGAAAAGTACAGATTCAAGACAACTTTGTGCATATGAAACAAATATTTTTCTTTCTGGAAAGACCAAAGGAAAATGGTGATGTGAAACTTCTATTATTTTGTTAATATGTTTCTTTCTCTACTTTTAAAATTTTTCTAAACGTTTAAAATTTATTTATTCTACTTGATGGTAGTATAGACTTTAGGCAATTTTCCTCAATTTGCTTATTCCTCAGGTTATATGTGTGATTTAATTTAAAATTAAGGAAAAACTAACATATTTTAATAGAATTTTAAAGGAAGTCCTTCAAAGAAATCAAGAACATGCTAGTTTTCCCAAATTTGACCCTAGCTTTCTCAATTTTCGCTCATGGAAAACTATTCTCCAGCCAGCCTGGCCAAATACCTCAGTTTGCTTTCCTCTATCTTACAATGTATCTATTCTGTTTCCTTAGTATTACATACACTTCCTTACCTTCCTGTCATGTCTGTAATTTCTCCTCATCTTTAAGAATCAATCTAAGCATAGTCTGATTCTAGTGTTGACCATCTGGTGATGTCCATGTGTAGAGTCTTCTCTTGTGTTGTTGGAAGAGGGTGTTTGCTATGACCAGTGCATTTTCCTGGCAAAACTCTATTAGTCTTTGCCCTGCTTCATTCCGCATTCCAAGGCCAAATTTGCCTGTTACTGCAGGTGTTTCTTGACTTCCTACTTTAGCATTCCAGTCCCCTATAATGAAAAGGACTTGTTTTTGTTGACTGTATAGAGCTTCTCCATCTTTGGCTGCATAGAATATAATCAATCTGATTTCGGTGTTGACCATCTGGTGATGTCCACGTGTAGAGTCTTCTCTTGTGTTGTTGGAAGAGGGTGTTTGCTATGACCAGTGCATTTTCTTGGCAAAACTCTATTAGTCTTTGCCTTGCTTCATTCCGTGTTCCAAAGCCATATTTGCCTGTTACTCCAGGTGTTTCTTGAGTTCCTGTTTTTGCATTCCAGTCCCCTCTAATGAAAAGTACATCTTTTTTTGGGTGTTAGTTCTAAAAGGTCTTGTAGATCTTCATAGAACCATTCAATTTCAGCTTCTTCAGTGTTACTGGTTGGGGCATAGACTTGGATTACTGTGATATTGAATGGTTTGCCTTGGAAATGAACAGAGATCATTCTGTTGTTTTTGAGATTGCATCCAAGTACTGCATTTTGGACTCTTTTGTTGACCATGATGGCTACTCCATTTCTTCTAAGGGATTCCTGCCTGCAGTAGTAGATATAATGGTCATCTGAGTTAAATTCACCCATTCCGGCCCATTTTATTTTTCTGATTCCTAGAATGTCGATGTTCACTCTTGCCTTCTCCTGTTTGACCATTTCCAATTTGCCTTGATATATGGACCTAACATTCCAGATTCCTAGGCACTATTGATCTTTACAGCATTGGACCTTACTTCCATCACCAGTCACATCCACAACTGGGCATTATTTTTCCTTTGGCTCCATCCCTTCTTCTTTCTGGAGTTATTTCTCCACTGATCTCCAGTAGCATATTGGGCACTTGCTGACCTGGGGAGTTCCTCTTTTGGTATCCTATCATTTTGCCTTTTCATACTGTTCATGGGGTTCTCAAGACAAGAATACTGAAGTGATTTGCCATTCCCTTCTGCAGTGGACCACATTCTGTCAGACCTCTCCACCATGACCTGCCCGTCTTGAGTGGCCCCACAGGGCATGGCTTACTTTCATTGAGTTAGACAAGGCTGTGGTCCTAGTGTGATTAGATTGAGTAGCTTTCTGTGAGTATGGTTTTAGTGTGTCTGCCCTCTGATGCCGTCTTTCAATACCTACCATCTTACTTGGGTTTCTCTTGCCTTGAACATGGAGTAACTCCTTTCAGCCCTCCTGCGCCTGCGCAGCCACTGCTCCTTGGACATGGGGTTGCTCCTCTCGGCCGCCCCTGGCCTCAGGCATGGGGTAGTTCCTCCTGGCTGCCGCCCCTGACCTCAGATGCGGGGTAGCTGTTCTCGGCCGCTCCTGTGCTGTCTCAGCCTGGCACTCTCAGCCACCGCCCCTGACCTCGGATGTGGGGTAGCTTCTCTTGGCCGCCACCCCAGACCTCGGACATGGGGTAGCTTCTCTCGGCCACACTTCTGCTGCACAGTCCATCACAGCCAGCACGCTTCTGCAGAATACATCATGGGAAATGCCAGGCTGGATAAAGTACAAGCTGGAATCAAGATTGCTGGGAGAAATATCAACAACCTCAGATATGCAGATGACACCATCCTTATGACAGAAAATGAAGAAGAACAAATGAGACTCTTGATGAAAGTGAAAGAGGAGAGTGAAAAAATTCACTTAAAGCTCAACATTCAGAAAACTAAGATCATGGCATCTGGTTCCATCTCTTCATGGCAAATAGATGGGGAAACAGTGGAAACAGTGGCAGACTTTATTTTGGGGGGCTTCAAAATCACTGTAGATGGTGACTGCAGCCATGAAATTAAAAGATGCCTACTCCTTGGAAGAAAAGTTATGACCAACTTAGACAGCATATTAAAGAGGAGAGACATTACTTTGCCAATAAAGGTCCATCTAGTCAAGGCTATGGTTTTTTCCAGTAGTCATGTATGGATGTGAGAGTTGGACTATAAAGAAAGATGAGCACCAAAGAATTGGTGCTTTTGAACCAATTGGAGGTGTTGGAGAAGACTCTTGAGAGTCCCTTGGACTGCAAGGAGATCCAACCAGTCCATCCTAAAGAAAATCAGTCTTGAATATTCATTGTAAGGACTGATGTTGAAGCTGAAAATCCAATACTTTGGCCACTTGATGCGAAGTAATGACTCATTGGAAAAGGCTCTGATGCTGAGAAAGATTAAAGATGGGAGGAGAAGGGGATGACAGAGGATGATACAGTTGGATGGCATCACTGACTCAATGGGCATGAGTTTGAATAAACTCCGGGAGTTGGTAATGGACAGGGAGGCCTGGCCTGCTGCAGTCTATGGGGTCACAAAGAGTTGGACACTACTGAGCGACTGAACTGAACCGAACTTATGCTTCTGTTTTATAATCTCTAAATTAGAGGTAATAAGAGTGATACCTCCAGTGTTGTTAGAATACTTAACAAGAATTCATACATGGAAAACACTAAAAAGAGTACCCAGAATGTTGTAAATGGTCACTGTATGTTAACTATTATCGCTTTACAATACCTATCCCACCATTTTTTTTTTTTTTTTCAGTATTATTTAAACTTGAATTTAAAGGACATTCACTATGTGACAGGGACTCACTTAAGCATATGTATATTGTTTAATTTATGTATTGCTTTTATAATTTGGCCATTATTGTCCTCAAATTTAAGATTAGGAATTGATGCTTCAGAAAGGTAAATCACAAGCTCAAAGACCCAAAGCTAACAAGGCATACATTTACGAATGGAATACAGGTATTGACTCCTGAGCCTGTGCATCTACCTAACAGGTCACTCTATGTCTACACGAGAGCTCTGGCTAATCACTTAACCTAGCTATTGGTAAAGCCACCATAATATTGTCTTCAACAGAGGATTGTGTAGAAATTAAATAATGTCATGAAGTGTTTATTTCAAGACCTGCCAATTAATAGCTCCTCAATAACTATTGTTATTATTACTAGAGACTGTTGGTGGCACAGCATTAAAGAATTTGCCTGCCATTGCAGGAGGCACGAGAGATATGGATTTGATCCTTGGCTGGGGAAGATCCCCTGAAATAGGAAATGGCAACCTGCTCCATTATTCTTTCCTGGAAAATTCCATGGATAGAGAAGCCTGACCGGCTACAACCTATGGGGTTCCAAACAGCCAGACATGGCTGGGCACATGCATACTCACACACATATTATTCTTGTTACCTCAGTGATTTTAGTAATAAAGGAAGCAAGCTATCTTTAAAATTAAACATTACATTAATTACTCTTTTTCAAAATTTTCTGAATTACATCAGTTTATTCTTCTGGCTTAATTTAAAAATTATTTCAATAAGCTACTGATCCCCTCTAAAAATTTGTTGGTAGTTCATAATTGTGTTTAAACCACAAACTAATTTTAGGAGACATAACTTCTTTATAGCAGGTTTCTTATCAAGAAACATAGAATGTCTTGAAATACTAAGAAATATTTCTAATTCTTTTCTTCTTCTATGACCTCAGTAAAATTTTAGAGATCCCTTTATTACAGGCTCTGCATATTTTCTTAGTATTTTGTAACTATTTTACACTTCGATTTAAAATGCTATCTTTGCTTCTTCTTCTTTTTATTTTTTAGGTTCTTTCATCTTTACTATTTTTGTGTATGTTTCTTCAATAGTCTACCATTTCTCCTGCTCTGGAACTATATAGGTAAGGAATTAAATGATTAAAGGGCTTCATTAGATTATCCTAAGGGAACTTCAGAATGCGTCATTTGTTTTTTAAAGGTGTGTGTTGTATACCATATTTTTCATACATTTATGTGCTTGTCTACCAGGTCACATATTGTCTCTGTTTGACTGAGGAAGATATGCATGTCTGAGTATAGCATTGAAAGGCAAACTTGCAAACTTAGGCTTTGGTTTAATAAATCTAGGAAAGTGGATTTCTTTGACTGAATATTGGAAAGACTCTGTGTGGTACCTTTTAAAGTTGGTCAGAAGAAACTGATAGACTTTAATCAAGAAGAAATACCTTGAGAAAAGGCAGAGAGAGAGGGAGAGAGACAGAGAAAGGAAGTGAGAGATAATAATGTAACATGTGATTATGCTAAGAAGGCATAGGATAGGAGTGTAAACATTTTATGTGGTTAAGCTCATACCTTAGGAGATGGAAAATAGGGTTCTTGTGTCAACCCAGAACAACTGATTGAGAGCATCTTGGGTGCTGTGTGGTGCAGGATCCTGGGGCAAAGTCTGGGATCAATAGAAAAGATGTCAGACTTGGATACTAGAGGGCTAAGTTTTGGCTATTTGTTACATATTACTCTCACTAATTTCTAGGAACTGATTGAAAACTTTAATGAAGTTCCCTTAGGATAAGCTAAATTATTGGCACCCAGAAGAAGAAAAGGGCTTCGCAGGTGGCATTGGTGATAAAGAACCCACCTGCCAATGCAGGAGACATAAGAGACCTGAGTTTGAACCCTGGTTTGGGAAGATCCCCTGGAGAAGGAAATGGCAACCCACTCCACTATCCTTGCCTGGAGAATCCCATGGGCAGAGGAACTTGGGCTACAGTCCACAGGGTTGCAAAGAGTTGAATATGACTGAAGCGACTTAGTATATAGAAGAAGAAAAAGGTGGTTCATAAATAGGAAAGATAAATTAACCACCTATCATGGGAAATTTTTCCCTATGGTTCTGTGTTGCCTAAACTGACAAATATATTTCTGATATTGGTGGTATTTGTTGATAGTATCATCAGTTTTGTCACTTAGACCCTGTTCTTCTCTTGTGGTTAACATTCTTTCGGTAAGAGTAAATTCTCCTCCTCCTCTGTGTCTCTCAGGCCTGTCTCGTAGCTCACCACTGCCTGGCATCAGCGTATTCTGCCTGTGATATGAGGTGGAGACCTAGAGCCATTTTGTTTTGTTTTTTAGTATTGCTAAAATGTATTTTTATTTTTGCTTATTTTTTAAAAATTTATTTATCTATTTTAATTGGAGGCTAAGTGTTTTACACTACTGTAGTGGTTTTTGCCATACGTTGACATGAATCAGTCATGGGTACACGTGTTCCCCATCCTGAACCCCCCTCCCACCTCCCTCCCCATCCCATCCCTCAGGGCCATCCCAGTGCACCAGCCCTGAGCGCCCTATCTCACCCATCGAACCTGGACTGGTCATCAGTTTCACATATGGTAATATACATGTTTCAGTGCTATTCTCTCAAATCGTCCAACACTCATCTTTTCCCACAGAGTCCAAAAGTCTGTTCTTTACATCTGTGTATCTTTTGCTGTCTCACACATAGAGGCATCGTTACCATCTTTCTAAATTTCACATATATGTGTTAGTATACCATATTTGGTGTTTTTCTTTCTGACTTACTTCACTCTGTATAATAGGCTCAAGTTTCATCCACCTCATTAGAACTGATTCAAATGCGTTCTTTTTTTTTTTTTTTTAATTTTATTTTTACTTTATTTTACTTTACAATACCATATTGGTTTTGCCATACATTGACATGAATCCACCACAGGTGTATACGAGCTCCCAATCCTGAATCCCCCTCCCATATCCCACCCCATATCCTCTCTCTGGATCATCCCCGTGCACCAACCCCAAGCATCCTGTATCCTGTATCAAACATAGGCTGGTGCTTAGTTCTTCTTTTTAATAGCTGAGTATTATTCCATTGTGTATATGTACCATAGCTTTCTTGTATGGTATTGGAGAAGACACTTGAGAGTCCCTTGGACTGCAAGGAGATCCAACCAGTCCATTCTGAAGAAGATCAACCCTGGGATTTCTTTGGAAGAAATGATGCTAAAGCTGAAACTCCAGTACTTTGGCCACCTCATGTGAAGAGTTGACTCACTGGAAAAGACTCTGATGTTGGGAGGGACTGCGGGTGGGAGGAGAAGGGGACGACAGAAGATGAGATGGCTGGACGGCATCACCAACTCGATGGATGTGAGTCTGAGTGAACTCTGGGAGTTTGTGATGGACAGGGAAGCCTGGCGTGCTGCAATTCATGGGGTCGCAAAGAGTCGGACACGACTGAGCGACTGAACTGAATTGAACTGAACCACAGCTTTCTTGTCCATTCGTCTGCTGAAGAGAGTATGGTACTGGCACAAAGACAGAAATATAGATCAATGGAACAAAATAGAAAGCCCAGAGATAAATCCACGCACCTATGGACACCCTACCTTTGACAAAAGAGGCAAGAATATACAATGGAGAAAACACAATCTCTTTAACAAGTGGTGCTGGGAAAGCTGGTCAACCACTTGAAAAAGAATAAAACTAGAACATTAGCACCATACACAAAAATAAACTCAAAATGGATTAAATATCTAAATGTAAGACCAGAAACTCTAAAACTCCTAGAGGAAAACATAGGCAAACCACTCTCTGACATAAATCACAGCAAGATCCTCTATGATCTACCTCCCAGAGTAATGGAAATAAAAGCAAAAATAAACAAGTAGGACCTAATTAAATTTAAAAAACTTTTGCACAATGAAGGAAACTATAAGCAAGGTGAAAAGACAGCCTTCAGAATGGTAGAAACTAATAGCAAACAAAGACACTGACAAAGAATTAATCTCAAAAATATAATAGCAGCTCATGCAGCTCAATTCCAGAAAAATAAACAACCCAATAAAAAAATGGGTCAAAGAACTAAGCAGTCATTTCTCCAGAAAAGACATAAAGATGACTAACAAACGCATTAAAAGAAGCTCAACATCACTCATTATCAGAAAAATGCAAATCAAAACAGCCATGAAGTACCATCTCATGCTGGTCAGAATGGCTGCTATCAAAAAGTCTACAAACAATAAATGCTGGCGAGGGTGTAGAGAAAAGGGAACCCTCTTCTTACACTGTTGGTGGGAATGCAAACTGGTATAGCCACTATGGAGGACAGTGTGGAGATTCCTTAAATAATAGGAAATAGAACTGCCATACAACCCAGCAATCCCACTGCTGGGCATACACATTGAGGAAACCAAAATTGAAAGAGACCTAGAGCAATTTTTAAATTAACTTATTCCCCAGGGCTTGCCCCAAGTTTAGATCTCTCAGATGAGAGATTTCTCTTTCACATAAACTTGGTGACATTGTTCTATTCTTAAATTCTGAGAATTAGACTTTCCTTTTCTCTTTAGGGTTCCAGTTTGCTGACTGAGAAGGAAATCTTGTGTCTGAAACTTCTAGGAATTGATTCAGTAACTCAAGCTCTGGGTGTTTGATAAGAGTCTAGGTGGTAATGAGATCATTTTCAAATTTGTATTTCCCATGGGAAAATATTTTCCTCTCACATAGCTTTTTAAAATGATTACCACAAAAAATTCTTAATGTTATATATGAGATTTTTGTTTGTTTTGCACTTTTAAAATATAGTTTACTCATGGTAAAATTAGTGTATAGAAGATATTCTAGGATATGTTAAGATGGAAAATTACATGTTTGGTTTCTTCTTCTAAAAACTATATTTGAAAAGAACATTTTTTAAAGAAATAAGTATTTTTTGGTTTGCTTTATATGCTAGTCTTCGTGATTATATAATTTAAGAGAGTATGTGGTAGGCTCCCAATAAGTGATATTTTACTCAACGGATAAAGAATGAATTGCCTTTTTATTTGTATTAGCCTGGTTCAAATGGAAATTTTTCTAGTATTTCCATCATACCTGAGTTTTTTCTCTTTCTTGATTCCATGGTGGAGAAGATAAACTAGCAGCAGGAGTGAGAAAATATGGCTAAAGTATTGCCATGGATCTGAGAGGGCCTTTAAGATGTTCTGCTAGCTGGGGTTGGTACTAGATGATAAGCCTAAGGAAGTGTGCTTAGCTTGAATCTTAATGGAAGGTGGAAACCTTGTAGGAGATGTACTCATCAACAGTCAAGGCTTACAGAGAGACTCAGAGAGGGTGATTCAGTTCAGTTCAGTCTCTCAGTTGTGTCTGACTCTTTGTGACCCCACAGACTACAGCAAACCAGGCCTCCCTGTCCATCACCAACTCCCAGAGCTTGCTCAAACTCATGTCCATTGAGTCAGTGATGCCATCCAACCATCTCATCTTCTGTTGTCCCCTTCTTCTGCCTTCAATCTTTCCCCGCATCAGAATCTTTTCCAATGAGTCGGTTCTTCGCATCAGGTGGCCAAAGTATTGGATCTTCAGCTTCAGTATCAGTCCTTCCAATGAATATTCAGGATGGATTTCCTTTAGGATTGACTGGCTTGATCTCCTTGCAGTCCAAGGGACGCTCAAGAGTCTTCTTCAACACCACAGTTCAGAAATGTCAATTCTTTGGCACTCAGCTTTATGATCCAACTCTCACATCCATACATGAATACTGAAAAAACTGTAGCTTTGACTAGATGGACCTTTGTCTACAAAGTAATGTCTCTGCTTTTTACTATGCTGTCTATGTTGGTCATAGCTTTTCTTCCAAGGAGCAAGTGTCTTTTAATTTCATGACTATTATCACCATCTGCTATGATTTTGGAGCCCAGGAAAGTCAAGCCTCTCACTGTTTTCATTATTTCCCCATCTGTTCGCCATGAAGTGATGGGACCAGATGCCATGATCTTAGTTTTTTGAATGTTGAGTTTTAAGCCAAGTTTTTCCACTCTCCTCTTTCTTTAAATGCTATGTTTATATCTTGTATCCTAACGACTCTTGAGAGTCCCTCGGACTGCAAGGAGATACAACCAATCCATTCTAAAGGAGATCAGTCCTAGTGTTCATTGGAAGGACTGATGCTAAAGTTGAAGCTCCAATACTTTGGCCACCTCATGCAAAGAGTTGACTCATTGGAAAAGACTCTGATGCTGGGAGGGATTGGGGGCAGGAGGAGAAGGGGACAATGGAGGATGAGATGGCTGCATCACTGACTCGATGGACATGAGTTTGAGTAAACTCCAGTAGTTGGTGTTGGACAGGGAGGCCTGGCGAGCTTGATTCATGGGGTCGCAAAGAGTTGGACATGACTGAGCGACTGAACTAAACTGAACTTAACTGAAGATATTGGAATGTTTGAGGTTTAAGGTTTTGTTTTTTTTTTTTTTCTGAGACACAGAGTGAAAAGAAAAAAGGGATGGTGGCACAGTCTTGATGGTTCTATATAATCTGGATGGCTATAATTTATCACACAATGATGAATACTTCTGAGAATGAAAGAGATTATTATTAATAATTATGCCTGGGTAACAGGTGTAAACCTGGATTTTTCTGGTCATAGCTGAACGTGTGGTTAACCTATGTATTGCAAATTGATCTCAGAGTGTTGGGAAAAGAATCCTACATTTGGCTACTGATTCCACTTCTCCATGGAGACTACTCCCTTAATGCACCCCAATGTGTTATTTGTGATTGAAACACTGGACATTTTTCAGCAGTAATCTTTAAAAACTGATTTATGATAATGTTTCTTGATTTTTTGGCATTAGGATCATCTTAAAATTGTAAAAAATTTTTACACTTAAAATTGTTTTTGACAACCTCAAGTAACTTTTATTTACATGACTTATATTTATTGATTTTTGCCATATTATAAATTAAAACATATTTTAAAATATTTATTCATACATTTAAAAATAACAATTAAAAGACAGAATGCACATACTTTTCCTTGTTTCTCCCACTGAGTACAGCTGAAAACCCTGCACATTATATATAAACTATACACAAGAAGACCGAAATTTGAAGAGAAGTCTGACCAGCTTGGTACCTCAATATTCAAGGAACAACATGGTGGTGTGTTTCCTGGATTTCCTTTTTGCCTCTTGTATTAAAATTCAGGGTACTGGAGAAGCCAGCAACCCAGTAATGCCAATGAACACAGACAAATACACACAACCCAACTCTAATATAAGCCTGTTCTCTTTAGCCAATGCCCGAGAAAAGGATAACCTAACAAGATAGAAAGCTGTCACAACTAGTTCAGTATGAAACAGATGATTTAAATAGCCCTATAACTACTAAGGAAATTTAATTCATAATTAAAAATCAGCTGGGATAGAAATTCCAAGGCCCACATGGTTTCACTGGAGTAAATGGATGTCCATATGGGGAAAAAAATGAACCTAAACCTACACCTCACATTTGATATGGGCTTCCCAGGTGGTTCTAGTGATAAAGAACCCATCTGCCAATGCAGGAGATGTAAGAGACATGGGTTCAGTCCCTGGGTTGGGAAGATCCCCTGAAAGAGGGCATGGCAATCCACTCCAGTATTCTTGCCTGGAGAATCTCAAGGACAGAGGAGCCTGGCAGGCTACAATCCATAGGGCCACGAAGAGTTGGATATGACTGCAGTGCTGCCATCTATGGGGTCACACAGAGTCGGACACGACTGAAGTGACTTAGCAGCAGCAGCAGCAGTGACTAGCACATTTGATAGAAAAATTTTCTCAGAGTGGATGAAATTTAAATATGAAATATAAATTATAAAACTTTTAGACAACATTAGGAAAAATAATTTGGATCTAAATTTTGGTGAAGAGTTTTTAAGCATAAACATGGAAAGTATGATCCATAAAAGAAAAAAAATTCAGTAAACTGGCTTCATCAGAATTAAAAGAAATTTTGCTCTGTGAAGTCTCTATTAAGAGGATAAAATGCCACAGGTCTAGAGAAAATATTTGCAAGCCACATGGTCAACAAAAGATTTATCTCTAGGGTATATAAAGAACTTTAAACTCAACATTAAAAAATACCCCCAAAGCAATCTAATTAGAAAATAGACAAAAGACACTGGAAAGATATTTCACCAAAATGGATATAGAGATGAGGAATAAGCAGATGAAAATACATTTGTAACCCATGGCCATTCAGTTCAGTTCAGTTCAGTTCAGTCACTCAGTCGTGTCCGACTCTTTGCCACCCCATGAATCACAGCACACCAGGCCTCCGTGTCCATCACCAACTCCCGGAGTTCACTCAGACTCACATCCATCAAGGCAGTGATGCCATCCAGCCATCCATCCTCTGTCGTCCCCTTCTCCTCCTGCCCCCAGTCCCTCCTAGGGAAAGGGAAGTTAACACCATGATGTGAGATATCATTATGTACCTGTTAGAGCAGGCCCCCCTGATGGCTCAGTGGTAAAGAACCCTCCTGCCAATACAGGAGGCTCAAATTCGATCCCTGGGTTGAGAAGATCCCTTGGAGAAGGAATGGCAACTCATTCCAGTATTCTTACCTGGGAAATCCAATGGACAGAGGAGCCTGGTGGGCTACAGTCCATAGGATCACAAATAGTCAGACATGACTTAGCAACTGAGCATACACACACACACACCTGTTAGAATAATGGAAAAAAAATAGTGACAATACCAAGTTCTGCCTAAGATCAGAGAAACTGGACTTCTCATATGTTGCTAGTGGGAATGAAAAATGCTGCAAGCATCCTGGAAAATGGTGAGGCCATGTCATAAAATCTAAACCTATACTTAGGTAGGACCCAGCAATTGAACTCCTGGACATTTATTCCAGAAAAATGAAAACTTGTGTCTCCAGAAAAACTAATGCACATAGTGATCACACATGACATCTCTTGCCTCTCAATCCTCCCAACCCCATCTTAACTCCAAGAAAGTTCCATGAAAGTATCAAATTATTTGACTCTGACCTAAGTTGCTTCAAATACATCCTGGTTTTTCTTCCCACAATTACGGTGTTCTTGTTGCTTTGAATAAAGTTTTCTTCAGGTGAGGCTGTGTTATTAGAACTCAAGGAATGATAAGAGACTGAGTTACTGAGGGAAAAAAGTAGAAATTAGAAACAATAGTATGTTCTTCCCATCCTCACACAAAATTATGAGGAGGAAAATTGCACCTTAGTCATTTTACTACCCCTTTTAATATCTCTTTCTTTTCTACTGTTATGTCTTTGCTCCAAACCAGTCATATAGCCTGTATTCCATTCTCCTGGAGAGGCCTACTGATAAAACCTGAGAGTAGGTATTTGCATTTCAGTAGGAGTATCCTAAAGAATGGAAAACTTTAAGACTCAAGTAAATTAATTTCTAGTGATGAAATTTCAAACTAATGGAGAAGAGAATTTGGAATAAGGAGAATTACCCAACCCAACCCTAGTGGCATAGTGTGTAGCCAATCCATTCCTCTTTAAAAATACTTTTGCTTCTACCCCCATTCCAATAATCCTACAGAGTTGCCTCTGGTATGGAATAATTTATTTAAGAGAGGGAGAATAGACAAATCTTCTTGGGTCAGAAGACAGATTAAGTGAAATAAAAAATTCCTTGAATCTCAAAAGAATGGCAGCAATTTCAATATAACATGTTAAGACAATTTCAACCGAGTAAAGTTAGTTTAGGGTCAACATACTGTCATAGTGGGTACATTATGCCATGTAAGTTTTGAGGAGTGTGTCCATATTCAAGTTTAATACCTTGGTAGGTCTCCTTCCACTTGGCAGATGGCTGACTCACACACAGAGTAGGAAAGGCAGTGTGGATCAGCATGGGGAGCATGGTCATCTGTTTGCAGGGATGTGGTAGGCATGAGCAGTTCATAAGTTTTACTTCAAAGAGACACTGACTAAGTAGGTGTGCTGATCCTTTGCTTTGTGCTTTGATGACCACTAATGAAAGCTTTTCTTCTCCAGACTCAATAAGAGTACTCAGCATTTTGTTGCCAAGTTTTCTGAGACCTCTGGTCATTAAGACTTCACTAGCAATCTGTGCCAGCCCTGAAAGTTTAGCCCCATTGCAAATGTATTGTGATGTTAATAGTCAACATGCCCGGATAAAGAATAGGCCATGTCCATTCTTACTGGAAAGATCTGGGAAATTTCCCTGAAAATCATGTATCCATTGGACTTCTTTCTTTAATTCTGAATGTTGTTTTTCCAAACTTTGCCAAATGTTTTAGTAATGCCTTTCACCTGTGTAATTAGAGATCTCTTAAGACTAGAGATCTCTTCAAGAAAATCAGAGATACCAAGGGAACATTTCATGCAAAGATGGGCTCAATGAAGGACAGAAATGGTATGGACCTAACAGAGGCAGAAGAGGTGGCAAGAATACACAGAAGAACTATACAAAAGAGATTTTCAAGACCCAGATAATCACAATAGTGTGATCACTCACCTAGAGCCAGATATCCTGGAATGTGAAATCAAGTGGGCCTTAGGAAGCATCAGTATGAACAAAGCTAGAGGAGGTGATAGGATTCCAGTGAGCTATTTGAAAGCATAAAAGATGGTTCTATGAAAGTGCTGCACTCAATATGCCAGCAAATTTGGAAAAGTCAGCAGTGGCCATAAGACTGGAAAAGGTCAGTTTTCATTCCAATCCCAAAGAAAGACAATGCCAAAGAATGCTCAAACTACTGCGCAATCATCTCACAAGCTAGTAAAGTAATGCTCAAAATTCTCCAAGCCAGGCTTCAACAATACGTGAACCGTGAACTTCCAGACGTTCAAGCTGGATTTAGAAAAGGCAGAGGAACCAGAGATCAAATTGTCAACATCTGTTGCATCATCAAAAAAGCAAGAGAGTTCCAGAAAAACATCTATTTCTGCTTTATTGACTATGTCAAAGTCTTTGACTGTGTGGGTCACAGTAAACTGGAAAATCCTGAAAGAGATGAGAATACCAGACCCTGTCCTGCCTCCTTATAAATATATATGCATGTCAAGAAGCAACAGTCAGAACTGGACATGGGACAACAGACTGGTTCCAAATTAGGAAAGGAGTACGTCAAGGTTGTGTATTGTCACCCTGCTTATTTAACTTATATGCAGAGTAGTACAGCATGAGAAATGCTGGGCTGGAGGAAGCACAAGCTGGAATGAAGATTGCCAGGAGAAGTATCAATAACCTCAGATATGCAGATGACACCATCCTTATGGCAGAAAGCAAGAAGAAATAAAGAACCTCTTGATGAAAGTGAAAGAGGAGAGTGAAAAAGTTGTCTTAAAGCTCAACATTCAGAAAACTAAGATCATGGCATCTGGTCCCATCACTTCATGGCAAATAGATGGGGAAACAATGGAAACAGTGGCAGACTTTATTTTGGGGGACTCCAAAATCACCACAGATGGTGACTGCAGCCATGAAATTAAAAGATGCTTGTTTCTTGGAAGATAAGTTATGATCAACCTAGACCACATATTAAAAAGCAGAGACATTACTTTGCTAACAAAGGTCCATCTAGTCAAAGCCATGGTTTTTCCAGTAGTCATGTATGGATGTGAGAGTTGGACTATAAAGAAAGCTGCTGCTTCTGCTAAGTCACTTCAGTCATGTCCAACTCTGTGCGACCCCATAGATGGCAGCCCACCAGGCTCCCTCGTCCCTGGGATTCTCCAGGCAAGAACACTGGAGTGGGTTGCCATTTCCTTCTCCAATGCATGAAAGTGAAAAGTGAAAGTGAAGTCGTTCAGTCATGTGTGACTCTTAGCGACCCCATGGACTGCCGCCTACCAGGCTCCTCTGTCCATGGGATTTTCCAGGCAAGAGTACTGGAGTGGGGTGCTGCTGAGCACCAAAGAATTGATGCTTTTTTGAACTGTGGTGTTGGAGAAGACTCTTGAGAGTCCCTTGGACAGCAAGGAGATCCAACCAGTCAATCCTAAAGAAAATCAGTCCTGAATTTTCATTGGAAGGACTGATACTGAAGGGTAAAACTACAATTCTTTAGCCACCTGATGCAAAGAACTGATTCGTTTGAAAAGGCCCTGATGCTGGGAAAGATTGAAGGCGGGAGAAGGGGATGACAGAGGATGAGATGGTTGGATGGCATTACCAACTCAATGGAGATGAGTTTGAGTAAACTCCGGGAGTTGGTGATGGACAGGGAGGACTGGCGTGCTGCAGTCCATGGGGTTGCAAAGAGTCAGACATGGCTGAGTGACTGAACTGAACTGAGCTGAACTGTGTAATTAAGGAGAAAAGTGACAACACTTCTCTTGTTGAATTAATGATTGGTTTTAATTTGTTCACTTAAAAAAATAGCCATCATCTTATGCAAGAACAGTATCAGAAACAATTGTCTGATTGAATCAAGCAGAAATGCACGAGAACAGCTCAAAAATATCAATATAATATTGTGATTTTAGTGGTATGTGTTTTTATTGTCTCGTTCTCAATTTGGTATTCACAACTCATACAAATCTAACCCTACTTAAATTTTCTGATGTTATTTCCTCCTGTTTCATAATGCTAATTTTTTATGGCAAAGCCAATACAGTATTGTAAAGTAAAATAAAAAAAATAAACTGTTCTTGAGTTTCTTTTATCTTTCTTAATGTTTTCTTCTCCTTATCTTTGCATGTGCTCTGCCCTTTCTACATTTATAATACCCTCCTTCTTTGTGACCAGGTATAGGAACTCTTTCCCAATTCTCAGTACTCAGCAACAATGCCCCTTTGTGAATTCCACCATGGGACACAGCCTCTTTTTCCTTTGAACTTTATTCTTACTATGTGTAGTGAAATGAGTTCATTTTGTTATTGATAATTGTGTATAAACCTGTTTTTCAGTTAAGAATCAAAGCAATAAAAGTAAGCAAAATACCCAAGGGGGAATGTGTTGATGGAGAAAAGAAGAGAGCTGAAAATGAATTTCTAGAACATATGAAAGAAAGCATTTAGAAACAGCTCACACATAAAGTAGAGTTGATGGATAGATTCAAGGGATTAGATCTGGTGACAAAGTGCCTGAAGAACTATGGACGGAGGTACGTAACATTGCACAGGAGGCAGTGACCAAAACCATCCCAAAGAAAAAGAAATGCAAGAAGGCAAAGTGTTGTCTGAAGAGGATTTGCAAATAGCTGAGAAAAGAAGTGAAAGGCAAGGGAGAAAGGGAAAAATATACCCAACTGAATGCATAGTTCCAAAGAATTGCAAGGAGAGATAAGAAAGCCTTCTTAAGTGAACAATGCAAAGAAACCGAAGAAAACAATAGAATGGGAAAGACTAGAGACCTCTTCAAGAAAATTGGAGATACTAAGGGAACATTTCATACAAGGATGAGCATGATGAAGGGCAGCAATGATAACAGAGGCAGAAGAGTTTAAGAAGAGGTGACAAAAATACACAGAAGAACTATACAGACAAGGTCTTAATAACTAGGAAAACCAAGATGGTGTGGTCACTCACCTAGAGAGCCAGACTTCCAGGAGTGTGAAGGCAAGCGGGCCTGAGAAAACATTACTGGGGACAGAGCTAGTGGATGTGTCTGTATGGGAAACGCTCAGTGAGCTCTAGAAACAGTGAGGTCTGATATCAGTATTTTGCTGTTTCCTGTTTCGTGTTGCAATTTTTCTATTATTTTAAAAAATCTATTAATTTTATAATTGAAGGATAATTGCTTTACAGAATTTTGTTGTTTTCTGTCAAACAGAAATGTCCCCTCTTTCTTGAACGTCCCCATCCCACCCCTCTAGATTGATGCAGAGCCCCTGTTTGAGTTCCCTGAGACATACAGCAAATTCCCATGGGGTATCTATTTTATATATGGTAATGTAGGTTTCCGTGTGACTCTCTCCATACACCTCACCCTCTCCTCCTCTCTCCCCATGTCCATAAGTCTGTTCTCTATGTTTGTTTTTCCATTGCTGCCCTGTAAATAAATTCTTCGTATCATCTTTCTAGATTCGATAATATGCCTTAGTATTGTAATTCTTAATATTTGACAAATTCTGTTTTGAATTTAAAAATTTTAGAAAGAAATGTGGTCTAGATTTGAATTCATGCATGCATATTATATATATATATATATATAATATTTTTTAAAGAGTAGACCACCATGATGTGTTAGAAGTTTGGCCTCACAAGTCAAACACATTTGCAGCTTGCCTCAAGTATCCTATACTCATGATCATCTGAACACATATGGTTGGGAATATAAAAGTCATCTTATTAAAAACAGCCTCATAGCAGACCACATTGCATAGAATGAGCTCTGATATAAACTGACCACCCTTTATGTAGACATCTCACATACAATAAAACTTCATTAACTTCAAATACCAGGCACAAGAATATTAAGGCACTTTGAATGAAAAGAGAATGAGTGGATCTGATCATCTGGGGAATAACAGATGATTGCTCATTGAATTAGCTATAACTTGTGACAAATTACCATTTGATTAATGAGATTTAAGGCTGGCCACGTGGTTATGTTTGTATGTGTGGAAGATCCATGAAAAATAAGCAGATTTTTCTATCTGTCTGGGGCAAAAGGAATGAGGCAGATCACAGCAGGGACTATGAACTCTGATTAATAAGAATTGTGCTTTCAAGTTCGGTCAGTCAGTTTTGGACTATCCTCTGTGAACCTAGTGCACGCTGCTTCATGACAATATATAAATGAAGATCAGTTCCTAGAAAAAAAAAAAATCCTCATGCGAGGTTGAATCTGCAAGCAGAGTATTTAACAAGTTAAAAACAAGATGTGAGGATGAGGTAATATCACCTGCAAGAGTTTCATATGAGCACTAAATATTTTAAACGTTGGAACTCATGTCCATAGTGACATGAGTAGTTCATCCAATCATTTGTAGGATGTAGAAAATTGCTAACACTGTTATAGATGGATTTCATTTAAATATATTATTTTGAGAACAGCTGATAAGGAGTAAAATAGGAATAATGCATTCCGTGGAATAGAAATATTTGAAAAGTTTGTGCATATTAGAATTATGTGGTCAGATAAATGAGGTTTGACCAGGACACATGGTTTTAGCTGTAGTACTGTAGGTAAACAAACTACAGTGTTTTTCTGACATGAAAGCACAACTTGTGATTGCAAGGCAAGCCTCCAGTATTTCCAAGAACTCAACTGAAAGCCAGCATTTAGTATATTATGCATTTTATGTTCCTTATTCTGCTTAATCCGCACAACCACCATCTGAGATGGAAATTTTCAGCATCCGCATTTCAAACAGGAGTCAACTGAGAGTGGGTCATACATAATTAGGTAAAAGTGGGAATCAAATCTCAATAGTAAAGTCAAGAGCACAGTGTTTAACCACTACTTATTGCTTTCTTCCAAGAAAGTACATAGCAATTTGCAAAAACTCTGTCAACTGAAAAAAAAAAAAGCATAACCTAAAAGTTGAGAACTATGCTTTATTTGGTCAATTTTCTGAGAACTTCAAATCACTGAGGGACTGTTTCAAAGAGGTAAGGGAGGAGCCAGAATATATTAATACAAAGGTCTTTGCAACAAAAACCAGGTGGTCAGAACATCAAAATATTACTGTTAATTAAAGATAATCAGACATCTGAAATTACTGGATGTAGTGCTTCTCTAAGTTTAGGAAGATGCCAAAGTCTGGGCTCAACTGAAATCATTCCTTTGATATGCACCTTAACTATCCCAGGCCAGTATCCTCTTCTCTCTCATCCTGAGTGCCCTCAGGGTGGACCATTGGAAGCCGCTGAGTGGCTTGGCCACAATATCCTTTGTTTGCAGATATGGCAAGAAGCTTCTTAATCCCCAACCCTATTGCTGACTTTCCATGTTATCTCCTCAGGATAAAATTGCTAAAGCATCTCAGACTTTCTGTGCAATGCAAATAGAATGGGGTGACAATTGACTTGGTGACTCACTTGTCTATGATTTAAAAATAAAGGCACAGTATCTGTAGTCTAAGTGCTCATAGTTGGTGCATTAAGTGCAATTGTCTTAGTACCATTGCCTAGTTGCCCATGATCATCTTTTTTTACCCAATTGTGTTTAAAAAGCCCAGTCTACTCTCAAAGCTGCCCTTGAATCATAACAGATTGGATAGCACTCCTGCTACAGGGAACAGTAAACAAGGCAGCCACCTCCTCGCCATATGACTTCTTTTTACCTCATTCCCTTGATACTTCATTCTTTCAATATTATTTTAATTATAGATTCTTTTTTCTGTTAAGACTGGTTTTCCCTAGATATGTGACATTCAAATAAAAAAGGTCGAATTCTTAGATACAGTTTTAATGGAAAAGGTGGTAGAAGAGTTGATCATTGATAGGGCTGCCTAACATGAAAAGTCATTTGACCATCCAATCAGCTTCCAAATCAGGAGTTTCCAGAAAGTCACTGAAGTACATTTACATCTCCATGGCAGCTGGAGGTGAGCAGAGACCAGCTACTAGGTATCATAGAAATAGGAATATTTGCACTAAAATCTTCCGACTTCTTTGAGAGTCAATTGAGCAGAATAATAGGTATCTAAAAGGCTCTACACATATAAGATCTAGAAATAAAATTTGAAGAATGCAAAAAATCACTCAAATTTAGGATAAATTCATTGTCATTTCCATCTAATCTTCCATGTCATTCTGACAATTTCAACTTGCCAGGTGGTAATACCAAAAATCTCTCGAATTGTATGACCTTAGATGAGTCGAGACAGAGTAAACAGAGCTGGTGCTGAGCTATTTCCACATATTACCTCTGCTTAGAGAGATTAATCTATTTGGCTGCCAAGTTCAGTGCTGTTGCTGTTTAGTCATTAAGTCTTGTCTGACTCTTTGTGACCCATGGATTGCAGCATGCCAGTGTGTCATTATCTCCTGGAGTTTGTTCAAAGTCATGTTCATTGAGTCGGTGATGCCATCCAATCATCTCATCCTCTGTTGCCCCTTTCTCCTTCCCCCCTCAATCTTTCCCAGCATCAGGGTCTTTTCCAATAAGCTAGCTCTTCATATCAGGTGGCCAAATATTGGAGCTTTAGCTTCAGCATCAGTCCTCCCAATGAATATTCAGGGTTGATTTCCTTTAGAATTGACTGGTTTGATCTCCTTGCAGTCTAAGGGACTCTATGTACATGATCTGAAAGCTCCATCACAGGGAGAAGCCTGAATTAAAAACAGCTCCCCTATAATATTCATCATTGTAGATTTGGGTCTCCCTGTTGGAAGAAACCTTGGAGATGCTAAGAATGGGGAACTATGAATAAAAAGTCCAAGATCAAAGGGTAGAAACATTTATAGTCATGAATACTTTTAAGTAATCCATAAAACAGCCTTTACATCATACATGTTGCTTAATTTGAACATTCTGTTTTTGATCCTATAAGTTAAATGGGACATGAATATTGGCAGTTGCAATAGGCAGTGTTCCAGTGGAGGGCAACTTGGAGCACAAACCAGAAACTATAAACTAATTTTTAAAACTATACATTTGATCTAATTAGATCCTAGGCCATCAGCAAATGCCATTATAACATAAGCTTCTATTTTTTGCTAATTTTTACTGTTTTATAGAATTGTGATTCAATGAAAGGGCTTCCCAGGTGGCAATAGTGGTAAAGAAACTGTCTGACAATGCAGGAGATGTAAGAGATGTGGGTTCGATCCCTGGGTCGGGAAGATCCCCTGGAGAAGTAAATGGCAACCCACTCCAATATTCTTGCCTGTAGAATGCCATGCACACAGGAGCCTGTTGGGCTATGGTCCATAGGGTTGTACAGAGTTGGACATGACTGAAGCGACCTACCATGCACATGACTCAATGAAAATAGAAGAACAATATGTAGCATAAAAGAGATAGTCACTTTGGGAGCTGAAATGTCTGTTTTTTCAATATTTAACTTATTTGTTCATTCATTCACTTATCTAAAAAACATATACTGAGTATCTATAAACGCAATAGTTATTTCAAATGTTGTCTTGTTATACATAGATGATCCTAGACAAGACCCTTAAATTCTGAGGATTTTCTCTTCTCTATAATAAAGAAAAAATAACATATTTCTCATAATGGAGAAAACATCTAAACGATTGTGTATATGTATATGTGTATTTGCATAGTAATAAATATAGTCACTATTTCAGTTCAGTGCAGTTCAGTTGCTCAGTCGTGTCCAACTCTTTGCGACCCCATGAATCGCAGCACGCCAGGCCTCCCTGTCCATCACCAACTCC
>SJYT01075359.1:0-29332 GCA_006410635.1 Cephalophus harveyi
CCACTAGCTTTGTTCGTAGTGATGCTTTCTAAGGCCCACTTGACTTCACATTCCAAGATGTCTGGCTCTAGATTAGTGATCACATCATCATGATTATCTGGGTCGTGAAGATCTTTTTTGTACAGTTCTTCTGTGTATTCTTGCCACCTCTTCTTAATATCTTCTGCTTCTGTTAGGTCCATACCATTTCTGTCCTTTATCGAGCCCATCCTTGCATGAAATGTTCCCTTGGTATCTCTAATTTTCTTGAAGAGATCTCTAGTCTTTCCCATTCTGTTGTTTTCCTCTATTTCTTTGCATTGATCACTGAAGAAGGCTTTCTTATCTCTTCTTGCTATTCTTTGGAACTCTGCATTCAGGTGCTTATATCTTTCCTTTTCTCCTTTGCTTTTCGCCTCTCTTCTTTTCACAGCTATTTGTAAGGCCTCCCCAGACAGCCATTTTGCTTTTTTGCATTTCTTTTCCATGGGGATGGTCTTGATCCCTGTCTCCCGTACAATGTCACGAACCTCATTCCATAGTTCATCAGGCTCAGAGTTTGGGAATTTGAAATTTTGGCAAAAAAAAGATGGCATTGTTGGGTAAGAAGTGCTGATACCCAAGTTATACTGTTAAATATTGTTTCCCAGTTGTATAGCACTAACTTCTACATCTGGAAGTTTATGCTGTCACCTGGAAGTTTTTCAATCTGATTGATTTCTAAGCTTTACTCTTTGGCCGTTATGATTTGGCAGATGTAGAGTGATGCCAAAGATCTGGATTTGAGTGTGACATTTTGCCAAGTCTGAGAACCACTTATAAGTGAGATGTAATGAGGGCCTGGCCTCATTTTCCTGTGGAAATTGAGGACAGGGGAGGCACTCAGAAAATGTTACAGAGATGAGTTGAGTTGACTTGTAAACAAATTCCTTCCTAATGGTAGGAAAGAATCAAAACTGACACCAGACTTTGAATCCTGATGGTGGGACGCTGGTAATATCATCAGCGAAATATTGGTGTTTAATGATTGTTGACAAAGATGATTGATTGTGCTTTTGATTGACAGAGAGTGAGAAGATCTAGAAGGACATCCTGGATCTCTGTCCAGAAGAAGAATTCAAGGTTGCTTGGAAGAGAGGACAGCACAGAGCTTAAGAGTTTAAAATTGATCTTATAAAAGTGTATATGAGGACTTCCCTGGTGGTCCAGTGGTTAAGAATCCACCAATGCAATGCAGTGGACGTGGGTTCAATCCCTGGTCCAGGAGGATCCCACAGGCCACAGGGCAGCTAAGCCCTTGCACCACAACTACTGTGCCTGTGCTCTCAAGTCTGTGGTCCACAACAAAAGATGTCAATGTAGTGAGAAGCCTGCACAGCACATCTAGAGAGTAGCTCCCACTCACCACAACTAAAGAAAGACCCAGCACAGCTATAAGATTATGTGCCTGCCAGCACAGCAGGCAGAAATTATGATGATATGAAGATATAAATCCTACTCATCATTACAAGGGCTGTCCTTATGGCTCAGCTGGTAAAGAATCTGCCTGCAATGCAGGAGACCCGGGTTTGATCCCAGGGTTGGGAAGATCTCCTGGAGAAGGGAACAGCTACCCACTCCAGTACTCTGGCCTAGACAATTCCTTAGACTGTATAGTCCATGGGGTCACAAAGAGACAGACATGACTGAATGACTTTCACTTTCTTTCTCTTTCATCATTATAAAAACTACAATTTATATAATAGGATACTACTAAGAAATTTACATACAATGTCTAATGTCATCCTTACAAAAACCTTGGGAGATCCCCAATTTATAGAAAAAAATTAAGACTCAGCTTTTTGTTTTCCTGTGTTCAACTAGTGAATTTTCAGTGTATATGTTTTGATGACTCTAGCACTTGACACATGACTCTAAAAAAGTCCTTTGTACCATAGTGACAAAGTGACAAAATAGTAAAAAAGGATCAGCTAGAGATTTTTCTCTTACTTGAAAGAGAAAATGACAACTTGGACAAAGTGGTTTTCTTAAACAGCAATAATTGCTTCCGAGAAGTAAATTTGTTCTTTTTCAGAACTTGAGAAAATCTACCAGTTTGGGCAACTAGGGGGTTGTTAGCAATCTCTGAGATTAGAATTTCAGAGAAATAAAGATGAAAGAAGACAGATTAAAAGGTATGGTAAGTCTGTCTTCTGAAACCAGGAGAGATTGAGTGTAGCAGCTCTATCAGCAGGTTGGTGTTTATGGAAAAGCGAGAAGAGAGACCCTATCTGTGAATGTTCAAGGTGAAAATATTCACACATTCTTAAAATATAGAAATAGACTTGGAAGAGTCTGATTGTTGCATAACTGTAAAAGTGTCACTGAAATTGGCTTTAATTCAGGTTGCTGGATTCTGCGGGTAGGAAAAGCAATTGGAGAATGTGGCAAGTGTGGGTGGTTGGAAGGATAATGATGTGATTTTGTCTCTTTAGACTCTTGTTATTAAGTAGAAAAAGAGGATGAATATTGGAAAGGCAAAAGAATGTGTTTTTCTTCTCAATTAGAGAGAATAGAGTGTGAATGTGGTAGAAAAAGAAAGGAAAAAGAAATTGGCTTTAATTCAGGTTGCTGGATTCTGCGGGTAGGAAAAGCAATTGGAGAATGTGGCAAGTGTGGGTGGTTGGATGGATAATGATGTGATTTTGTCTCTTTAGACTCTTGCTATTAAGTAGAAAAAGAGGATGAATATTGGAAAGGCAAAAGAATGTGTTTTCCTAGAAAAGGCATACCTCTTAAACTTCTCAATTAGAGAGAATAGAGTGTGAATGTGGTAGAAAAAGAAAGGAAAACACAGAATGATCTGAAGAGCCCCAGACAGAAGCTGAGTTGTGACTATAGATCAGAAGTACCTTAACTAGAAGGATATATTCACAATGAGCTATTTATTCAATCTCAGAACTGGGCATTTATGGAAAAAAGGGATCCCAGATTTCACCTCCTTGTATCTACATTTCCCGAATTTTATCATTTCAGTACTACTTTTTCTCATTTTTTACTGAGCTATAACTGACATACCATAAAACTCACTTTAATGTGTACAATAGAGGAATTTTTAGAATATGTGCAAAGTTATAGAACCATCACCACTATCTAATTCCAGAACATTTTTCTAACCCCTAAAAGAGACCCCAAACTCATTAACAGTCATCATCCATTTCCCCTTCCCTTCAGCCCCACTGTCTATACCGTGTTTTGACAATGTTCCAGACGTTTCATATAAATGGAGTCATACAGTATGTGATCTTTTGTGTCTTTTTTTCATTACCATTAGAATATGTGCAAAGTTATAGAACCATCACCACTATCTAATTCCAGAACATTTTTCTAACCCCTAAAAGAGACCCCAAGCTCATTAACAGTCATCATCCATTTCCCCTTCCCTTCAGCCCCACTGTCTATACCGTGTTTTGACACTGTTCCAGACGTTTCATATAAATGGAGTCATACAGTATGTGATCTTTTGTGTCTTTTTTTCATTACTGTATTGTTTTCAAGGCTCATCCATGCTGTAATATTTATTTGCACTTTATTTCTATTTATGGATGAATATTATTCCACTAATTTTATTTACCAGTTTTCAGTTGATGGACATTTAGGTTTTTATTTTGGGATTATTATGAAAAATATTACAATGAGCGTTAGAACATACGTTTTATTTTTTGGGGAAGATATGCTTTTGTTTTTCTTTGATATATACAAACAAATTTTGGAAGTAGCAACTTCCGAACTATCTTTTAAAGCCAGGGTACCGTTTTACATTCCGTCCATCAATCTATGAAACTTTGTGATGATAGCTATCTTAGTGGGTGTGAAGAAGTATCTCATTTTGGCTTTTATTTGCATTTCCTTACTGAATAATGATGTTGAGCATCTTTTCCTGTTCTTATCAGCTGTTGTATCTATTTTTTAAAAGACATTGCTATTCAAATTCTTTGCCCACTTTTAATTCCACAAAGAAGGGAAAGTCTATTTTGTCTGATACGATTGCTGTTGTTTAGTCCGTAAGTTGTGTCCGACTCTTTGTGAACCATGGACTGTGGCCTGCTGGGCTCCTCTGTCCATGGGATTTCCCAGGCAAGAATACTGGAGCGGGCTGCCATTCCCTACTCCAGGGGATCTTCCTGACCCGTGGATTGAACCCACATCTTGTGTATTGGCAGACAGATTCTTTACCACTGAACCACTTGGGAAACCCTATATTACTATTGCTACCCCCAATTCCTCGTCATTTCTGTTTACATTATATATTTTTCCATCCCCTCACTTTTGTTTTTGTGTGTATTTAGCTCTGAGGTGAGTCTCTTGTAAGCAACCTATAAATGAGTCTTATTTTTTTGTATCCAATCAGCTGCCATAAATGCCCTTTTGATTAGAAGATCTAGTCCATTGACATTTAAAGTGATTATTGATAGGTATGTATTTACTACCTTTTTTTTTTTTTCTTGTTGTTTTTGTATTAATAGTTCTTTGTTTTTAGTATCTTTTAGTCTCTTCCTTTGTGTTTTGATGTTTTTATTTAGAGGTATACATTTGTTCTTTTCTCTCTAGTTTTTTTTTTATATCTCTTGTAGGTTCTTGATTTGTGGTTGCCATGGGGTTTGTATATGTTGGCCTATAACTATAGCTACTTGTTTTACACTGGTAGTCATTTAATTTAAACATATTTTAAAAGATCTATCTTTTTACTCCCCTTCCCCACATTTTGTGTTTTTCATGTCATATTTTACATCTTTATGTTAACCCCTTCACTCTTTATTATAAACATTATTTTTTACAATAATGATGACCCCTAGCCCTTACTATATATTTGCCCTTCATAGTGGAATGTTTCTTTTTCCATAGGTACTTCTTGTTCTAGCCTTTTCAGCTGGGGAAGATCCTTTAAATTCCTTTGAGGTTGGTTTAGTATTGATGAACTCTTCATTTTTGCTTCTCTGAGAAGTTCTTTCTCTTTCCTCCAATTCTGAATGATAACCTTGCTGAGTAGAGTATCCTCGATTACAGATTTTTTCCTCTCAGGGCTTTGAATATATCATGCTGTTCCCTTTTAGTCTTCAAAGTTTCTTCAGGGAAATCAGCAGATACCTTATGGGAGTTCCCTTATAAATGACTCTGTTTTTTCTTCCTGTCTTTAGAATCCCTTGTTTAACTTTTGCTATTTTAATTGTGATATGTCTTGGTATGGATCTGCTTAGGTGTATCTTGTTGGGGACTTTCTGTGCTTTTTGTACTTAGATGTCTGTTTCCTTCCTCAGATTTGGGAAGTCTTCAGCTGTAATTTCATCAAATGTATTTTTAGTCCCTGTCTCTCTCTTTTTCTGAGACCCCTATAATGCAAATGTTATCTCAGAAATTTCCTAAACGGGTCTCATTTTTTTCATGCTTTTTTCTTTTCTTTTTGGATCACTTCCATTTTTCTATCTTCCAGATCATTTATGTGTTCTTCTGTATGACTTAGCCTGCTATTTATTTCTTGTAGAGTGTTTTTCACTTCAATTATTGTATTCTTTGAGAGTTATCAGAGGGGGTTTAACTGAAACATCCCTTTCAAATGCAGAAGACTAAAGCCTTGAATTGACTTTTCCAGAGAATATCAGAAGAGTGGAAAAGCAGAGTACAAAGGCCGGCAGATTCTTATTTTTTGAGGGGTGGATGCTCGGGAAATTCCAGGGGGAACCCCTGAAACCTGAACACGCCTTGCGTTTGCCAGGCTTCCTACCACATGACCTTGTCACGGGCGGGATTCCTCACACTGGCTCCCGGCAGCTTTTTCTGTTTCTTTATTTAAAATTTCAGAGATTTTCTCTTGCTCTTTCGATTGAGAATAGTTCATCTGTCTTTCCATTTTATTTAAGTTTTTCTGTCTCTGTGGATTTACTGATAGGTGGAGCAGCTATCTCTAACAGTCTTAAAGGAGTGTCTTTATGTGGAAGTGTCCTCCTAAACAGTCTGTGTGGGCCCAGTGCCTTTGGTGGGAAAGCTGGATTTGATGTGAACAGAAGTTGTTCTTTTCTCAGGGTGTGCTGGCAGCTCTCACCATTGTAAGAGATAGGGCTGGAGATGGAAGGTCTTTGGCTGGAACTGGGTGTAAGGTGGGGTTTCCCCTTTTCTTAGTGGCCGTCACTGCCCTATGGAGGCGAGGATCACATCCCGAATAGACAGGGCAGAAGTCTTGGGGCTCCGGGCTGAGCTGGCTCTGTTTTCCTTAAGTATGTTCTCTCCTCTCTTTCAGCACAGGCACCCTCCCCCCAGAGGAGAACAGTGATGGAGCAGGAGAGGCCCATGTAGACTCCCAGCTCATGGCGATGTGTGAGCAGTAGTGTGTCAGCTGTAGACAGAGGTCTGAGCTGCCTCCAGTGTGCTGCCTTCTGTATCTGAGTCTACCCTGTCTCTCACAACCAGTCACTGCCCACAGCCTCTGCCTACTACGCTCAGCTACGGAACCACAAAGCAGAGCAGGTAGAGCCATGTAGGCCACACGGGCTCTTGATACGTGTCCGTGCACGTGCCGCGGCAGTCTGGCTGCTGTCAGATTGCGATCACCCCTGACGTGCTGCCTGTATAAGCATCAGCCAGTGGCAGTGCCCGCTGTGCTACTGTCCCATCAGATGCCACCCAGGGTCCGAGTTGCCTGCTTGTCCCCCTGCTGAGCTCTTTGCCTTGTCTTGGCCGTCCTTGCTCCAGTACAGAGCTGTGAGGGGAAGTAAGCAGGTTAGGGATATTCACTGTTCAGACTGGGACATGTCTTGCAGTGATCATAGAAAACTGGGCAGCCACTGGATCAGTCCTCAGTTAGTCCTCTGTCCCATAGAGGAGCAAACCAGCTTTCCCATGCTTCTAACAAGTGGAGCCCAAGATTCCTACACCCCTTCTGTGAGTTTTGCTGGCTCTACAACCACCCAAGTAGGCTTATCTTCCCTGTGTCAGATTCCAGTACTAGGGCACCGGATATGTGGTTTGAAAAACTCACTCCCTAGGGCAGATCTCTGGGTCCTCTCCCAGGGATACAGGTCCTGATCTTATTGCTTCTCTTTCCTTCTTACCTGATTCAATGTGTCTCTTTCTTATAGCCTTGTTTGTACAGGAGTCTTGCAGTTTTGAGTTAGTTTTCAGTGAGAATTGTTCCATATATAGGTGTATTTTTATGTGTTTGTTGGAAGAGGCAAGTTCCACCTCTTCTACTCTACCATCTTGATCAATTCGCCCCATCTTTTTGCTTTTTCGTGGTTTCTTTCAAAATACAAATATTGATGAGGTCAAATTTATCTCTTTTTTGGAGGGGGGTGTTGCTTGCCCTTTTGGTATCGCATCTGAGAAATAGTTGCCTAATCCAAAATCACAAAGATTCACAGCTATGTTTCCTTTTAAGAGTTTCTTAGTTTTAATTTTTATATTTACATTTTTGATCTATTTTCAGTTAATTTTTGTACCTGTGGATTTCCAGTTGCTTCAGTACTATTTGTCTTCAAAAATTAATTGACCATAAATGTAAGACTTATTTCTGGAGTTTCAATTCAAATCAACTTAGCAATGAGTCTATTTTTATGTCAGTGCCAAATTGTTTTGATTATAGCAGGCTTGTAAGTTTTGAAATAATACTACCGTCTAACATTAAATACCATAATACTTATGACTGCCATTTTTAAGTTTATATTTTTCTATAGTTAAAAAAATTTTTATTTATTTTTGGCTCTGCTGGGTCTTTGTTTCTGTGCTGGGTTTCTCTAGCTGTGGCAGGCGGAGTTTACTCTTTAGCTACAGTGCACAGCTTCTCATTGCAGTGGCTTCTCTTGTTGCAGAGCATAGCGCTAGGGCATGCCTGCTTTTTAGTAGTTGCCTGCACATGGGCTCAGTAGTTGCGGCTCAGGGCCTCTAGAGCACAGACTCAATAGTTATGGTGCACAGACTTAGTTTCTTCGAGACGTGGGATTTTCCTGGACCAGGGGTTGAACCTGTGTCTCCAGCACTGGCATGCTGATTCTTTACCACTGAGCCATTAGGGAAATCCAAGTTTGTGTTTTTTAATAATATAATTAGGTGGAATCATTTGATAGTTTCTGTTCTTAGTCACCTTGGTTGAAAGTTGATTTTTTAGTCTCCCTGGCTGAAAACTTGATAGAACTTTGCAGCCCTTAATTTTTCTAAATGGAGACAGAAGAAAAGTGCCTAGATGGAGACTATAATTCTGAAGAGAAATTGCTGGCTGTGGTCAATAGAAATTCTAGAAAAAATAAAATGTTAGCATTTCAGGTCTGTAATTTATATATTATTTGTTGCTTGCTGCTGCTGCTGCTGCTAAATCGCGTCAGTCGTGTCCGACTCTGTGCGACCCCACAGACGGCAGCCCATTGGGCTCTGCCATCCCTGGGATTCTCCAGGCAAGAACACTGGAGTGGGTTGCCATTTCCTTCTCCAATGCATGAAAGTGAAAAGTGAAAGTGAAGTCGCTCAGTCGTGTCTGACTCAGCAACCCCACGGACTGCAGCCTACCAGGCTCCTCTGTCCATGGGAGTTTCCAGGCAAGAGTACTGATTTGTTGCTTATTGGATTATAAAAGTTTTAAACTGAATATTTATGGGTTCCCTTTTGGAAACATGTGTAGCATGAAAAGAGAAGCTTTGGATATATATAATATATATATTATATCCATATTTTGTTTAGCTGTACCCAGACAGTTATGCACATGTGCAACTTGATCAGCATGAGATCACTTTTCATTAATCTGAAAGAATACATCTAGATAAATTGGAGTTAGATGTTATTAATAAAAAGCCAGAGTCCTTGTTTGATGATAAAATGGTAATGTATCTCTGTGTGACAAAGAAACAGAGAACAAGAATACTAATTCTCTAAGAATTTATTCTCTAAGATGCTGTTGTTTTCTAAGATATGAATGTGAGTAATAAAATATGCAAACAACATATGCACTCATATGCCAGGAATGTGTTTTTTCAAGGTGTGGAACATTGAGTGTGATGTGTGAAGTGCAAATCCAGCTGCTACAATCAGGTATGTGATTCATCATATTTTACAAACATTGTTTTGCATATGGGGAAAAATCTCATCTAATAATAGCATCTATATATTCTTTCCTCCTTTCAATGTTGTTTTCTCTTCCAATTGTATGCCATTTATTTAGTATATGAACATATATTTATAGGAAAAATGTGTTCATTATTCTCATATAATTTATGATGGGATTTAGAGTTGTTTGGTCTGAATAGACACCCCCTCCCATCAGGCTGTAGATAATAACATATCCTTTGTCTCTTTACAGCAAAAATAGATTAAAAAAATAAAAGTTTTATTGTGCATATAACCAACAAGACCATATACCACAATTAATTGGTTTTGTTTCAAATTCATTGTGTAGAAAATGGTATAATTACACTGCTCCAGTTGCATTCCTTCCTCTCAACATTGTTGCTGTTCTCCAGTGGATTGTGGTCAATGATATTTCATTTTAAAACCCTGTGCCAAAGGTGGACAGGTCTTGAATTACATGTTGTTCTTTAAACCAGCTCATAACTGTGCTCTATTGCATCAAGTATACTGATGCAACATTTATTTACTTTCATTAATTTGGAAACTGCATGATTTACTAAATTATACACTGGTCATTCAGAGTCATCATATCAGGTGTAGTCAAAGACCAGATTCAATGGCATGTTTCTGCTCCCAGTTTCCAGTCTTTGTTGAAATAGAGCATGCAGAGTTGTTTTTGATCTTCATAATGAAGGCCATCTCCAGGAGGCATTCCTCTAGCCCAGTCTGACCAGAGTGCACCTGTTGCGAGAAGAATTCCCTTCCTTCTAGCCCATTTTGACTCTGCCGCTTGTAGATTTATGCACATATTACCGACTTTCACCATCACTCAGAATAGGAATGTAGTTACCTTGTTACAGGGAGGTCGTAAAAAATGTATTCTGAGCTAATGTAAAAATATCTATTAGATTTCATTTTAGTATTTTTATTATGTAATTTTGGAGATTCAACTTTTTTTTTAGATAAACACCAGTGGCAAACTCAGGTTTTTACTCTGTGCAACTCCATATTTCATAATATAACATACATGTTAGTGGAAGACAGTCTCCAAAAGGTGAACTGACGATAGTCACTGCTTGCTGCCACATTTTAATAGAGGTGTCTAAGGAGATAGAATATTTTAAGCTGAGAGGGGTGAAGATGATTGAATTTTCTTTTTAAATGGAGAGGTTTGCACATTATTAGTTTATTTTATAAATCCTACTCTGCAGCCTATACATATTTGCATTGATTTTTGTAGGACAAAAGTGAAATTGATTCATAACCCATCACATTAATGTAATTTATAACATCTTTTTTTGGCACATTAAAGTTTTTCTAAATGATGAGCTCACACTTTTTTTCACAAGTTTGCCTAAATTTAATTTAATATGTGGGGCGAAGAGTAGAAAGAATGGCATCTCAGTGATTCTCTGTTCCTTAGAATATATCATACATTTTTTTTCCTCTTTTGTTCTGGAGTTCAAGCGTCATGCTAGTGATATTAATAGCTAATAGTTTGTAAGTTCTGCCATCTCTTCAGGTGTTTATTTCACTTGAGATGTTTTAATCAAGCACTGTTTTATTTACTTACTTTTTTTTATCTTCTTCTTCCACTAAAACAGTAAACTCCATATGGATAGGGACTTATAGTGATCATAAAGGATCTGGCAGATCACAAGATAATGTAAACCATTATCTTGTGGGGAGTGGGGGGGGGACAGGGATTGAAGTGGGGCAATAACCTGATCCTATTTGCATCTTAAAGACAGCCAAAGTTCAGAGCAGGATGATGATGCTCTGGTGGTGGGGGCACATCTGGGGTCAGGGAGAGGACTTAGAAAGCTGATCCAACAAAAAATAATGATGGCCCAATTTAAAATATTGGTAGTAGATTCGAAAGTCATGGACTAATTTAAGCAATATTAAGGAGGTAGAATCTATGGGACTGGGTGGTTGAGAGATGTAATTAGTGAGGGAAATGTAGAGTCCAGGAACATCCTCGGGGTTTGTTTTTGTGCAATTGGTGGAATCATGTGTGAAGAGAAGCAAATATTTTTTTCTAAAATAAAATGAATTCAACTAGCAGTTTGTTTCATGTGAAGCACCTGAAAGCTGTCAAGAAGAAATACCCAGTAGGTTATTAGAGATAGGAATCTAGAACTCAGGAGACAGATATGTGCTGAAGATAATAGGGTTTAAGTTTATCAAGACATAAGTGGCTTTTGGAGCCATCAGTTCAGTTCAGTCGCTCAGTCGTGTCCGACTCTTTGCGACCCCATGAATCGCAGCACACCAGGCCTCCCTGTTCATCACCATCTCTCAGAGATCACTCAGACTCACATCCATCGAGTCAGTGATGCCATCCAGCCATCTCATCCTTGGTCGTCCCCTTCTCCTCCTACCCCCAATCCCTCCCAGCATCAGAGTCTTTTCCAATGAGTCAACTCTTCGCATGAGGTGGCCAAAGTATAGTTTGGGAGATTTTCCAGTAAAAAAAATCACAAAGAGAATAGGGGTTGAATCCTGAGAATTGGCAGTTATTCCATAAATAGAGTCCAGGAAGACAAAATGAGTAGCATCCACAGAAGTAGACAAAGAACTAGGCTCATGATATGCCATAAGAAGAACATATCAGAGTGCTTGTGTCTAACAGTGTGTGTGTGTGTGTGTGTGTGTGTGCGCGCGCGCGCGTGCGCTAAGTCACTTCAGTTGTGTCCAACTCTTTGCGACCCTATAAACGGTAGCCTGCCAGGATCCTCTGTTGATGAGATTCTCCAGGCAGGAATAGAGTGGATTGCCATGCCCTCCTCCAGGGGATTTTCTTGACCCAGGGATTGAAGTCGCATCTCTTTTATCTTTTGTGTTGTCTGGCAGGTTCTTTACCCCTCATGTCACCTGGGAAGACCCTGTGGGAAACAGAACATAATGATAAAGAGAAAGCAAGGGGGATAAATCTATTTGACAATTATTGAAACAGCGTTTATTGGGGTCTTATTGTGTGAGTGTGGTCTTCAAACTTACCCAGTAAATAAATGCTTATCATCAGCTTTCAAAGTAGTTCATTTAAAAAAAAAAAATCACCACAAAATTAATTCCTGATCATCTAATAACAGGCTGTGCCCTCTGACTGTTTCCACCCCTTAAAAGACCTTTCCCATGTAGCAAGGGGCAGAAAAAAAAAACAGGTAAATGAAGAGCCATCTTTTCAGTATTCAGGTCCAAATGTCTACTTCTCTCAGGGAAACATTCTTTTCCTTGAAGAATAATTTCATTCATTAAGAGAAAAGTAGAAATTTTCATAGTGTTGCCAATCAAAGTGGTTCTCTACTTTTATTTTCAGCAAAGCTAAATGTACTGCATATTGAAATTGTATCCTGATATTCAGAGACCCCAAAAATGAAATGCTGACACACTTAGCTGATTTTTTTCATTTCACTTTCTTAATGTTGGCTGTGCACATAGGCAGACAGTCGTGTGAGATAGTTATGATTATTTGGATGAAAAAAAATATGATATATTGCATAATATGATGAGAAAATATTAACTGGAAAACTGAAGGAAAACAGAAATTCAATCCTAGTCTTATTTTCTTCTCTTTAGTATGGTACTCTATACAATGCATACCTGTCCATTGTGATGCAATGAAATGCTTTTAAGTTGTGTGGTATTTGGAAAGTAAACCCTACTTTAATTTCTTGCCATTAGAATACCTCCTCTACTTAAAATTCTTATTAAAATGATATATTAAAAACAGAAGTAACATTTATTATTTGCTCTAATCAATGAAACACATAATAAAATGGTAAATACTCAATATTAACAAGAATTTAAATGAAAATACTAAAAAAAGTTTGGATAAATTTGGATAAACATGTAGAAAAGGCCTAACACATTTAAAAATTATAAATTCAAATGATAATTCACAAAGAAAAGTTACTTATTTTATAGATGAGAAAGCTGAGTTGGAAGAAGGAATTTATTTGACTAAGGTACCTTGACAAGTAAACAGCCTTGAGATTGCATAAGGCCAATTTCATGAAGTTGCGCTGTTCCTTTTTTCTTAAGGTGTTATCACTTGTAACACATTCTCTTTGCCAGATGAATTTCATCTCTTTTCTCTAAAAGATGAAATTTTCCCTGAATTTCTTATAAACCTTAATCTGGCCCTCCTAGGTATTTTACAACATTTTAATGTTTCCACATTTACTGGGTGTGTGATTGAGCGTGACTAAAGCAGGCGAGTCTGCTTGACTTCACCTGCACAGGCCTTTCAGTTTTATATTTTATACCATTACTCAAGCAGGAGGGCACCTCTGCTTTCTGCCTATTATTTTCTCCACCTGCACTAAGAGGTAAGGACTGATTTAAATGTTGTTGCCCTTGTGTAGCCTTCATTTTTCCTCCTAGTCAGAGAAAGTTAAATCTTCTTTACTTCCTCGACCAGTACCCCTTTTCCAGTCAAGCATAGGCAGAGATGTTGGAAGAATTCCTTGGAATTGCAGTCTGAGGTCAGGTGGCCATTGTTTATGGAGAGGCCACAGAAAGGGGAGTCGGAGGATGTGTTGTTTTACAATACAGCATCCTGGGAAGAGGCCAAAATCAGGCAATGACTCATCAACCCCAGATGGTTAGGCTTTGAGGAACGGTACAAACTAGAGGCTCCAATTGGATCAGAACAAATGGTTTGAAATAGAGGAGAGAGATGGCACCTGAAAAAAGAATCACTGAACCAGAGAAAACTGGACTGTTCTTAGCCTGTCTGCAGACTTGGTGGGGAAGAAGGCAGGCATTAAAGACACTGACCTGGGAAAGACACGAGACCTTTTTTCAGACATCATGTAGTGCTTCTTATACCATTTACATATAGGAGGTAGATAAATTTTTATCTGATAAATGTGAATGTCTTCATAGTTATGTTTTTGTGTATTCTTTGTATCTTTTCTTCACTATAGTATAGTGAAGTATATAGTATAGTATAATGTCTGACATCATAATTGCTAGGTAAATATTTGTTTCATTTATTTAGTAAATGTTGAACCTATTATATATGTAAGTGTGATATATTGACATTTCTAATTTTATAAATTCACTTAATCATACATTTATTTAAAAGACCTACTAACTATGTATTGGGAATTATACAAAAAAGCAAAATTAGAGCTAATTTCACCATCTAGAGGATAAAGCAAACAGTAAATTGTTGCCTTGGTTGCATTAGGTATCGTGACAGGTATGTGTACAGGGCATTATGGGAGCCCTTCTGGGAGCAGCTATATTCTCAGGGAGTGGTTATGGTTAGAGTCCTTTTAAGCTGAGTGGAGGAATCTGCAGGAGGCTGCCCGGAGAGTCATGGGGCATGAATGCATGTAAATGTAGGGGAAATGTTTTAGTAGGGGATTTAGTACTGGGGATTGAGAAGGTAGGAGACAGCAAATGTGAAGAGGGCTCAGGTCCTGAACGCATGGTGTACTGAAGCATTTGAGCTTGATTCTTTGTCTTGAGAAGCACTGAATGATTTATAAAGGAATTCTAAGTGCATTTTGGAGAAGGCAATGGCACCCTACTCCAGTACTCTTGCCTGGCAAATCCCATGGACGGAGGAGCCTGGTAGGCTGCAGTCCATGGGGTCACTATTAGAGTTGGGCACGACTGAGCGACTTCACTTTTGCGTTTCACTTTCATGCATTGGAGAAGGAAATGGCAACCCACTCCAGTATTCTTGCCTGGAGAATCCCAGAGACAGAGGAGCCTAGTGGGCCGCCGTCTATGGGGTCGCACAGAGTTGGACACGACTGACGCGACTTAGCAGCAGCAAGTGCATTTTGTTTGTTCTTCACTGCTTTATTTTCGACCTAACTTTTAATGTCCTATCCCATATGTGTTTCTAGGAATCTGGTAGGTCTTAGAACATTAAACCATCCAAAAATTAATGGAGAACTTGATACCATTGTCACAAATATAATCACCAGAGTCACTTACTTAATGGTTGTGTCTGCATTGGAAACACCATGTTCCTATTTAATGACTTCTGGAGCAAATACAAATTTAATGTCAGTTAGGCTTAGGCAACATATGTAGACTGAGACTTTTAGAAAATCTATTAAGGTACAAATAAAACATTATAATTACTTCTCATGCCAAAGCTCATTTGGAATTGAATGTATTGATATTTATTGTGGAGAAGACCAGGCAATAAATTCTAAAAACCCATTTTATTACTTTCTAAATTAACACAGCTGAACTAAAGTGAGGCCATGGTTTATAATGACTGGTTAAATTGCAGTAATGTGCTCTTGAACCCAGTAAATTGGAATCATTATGTACAATTCTCACATTATAACAGCATTACTTTATAATACTTAGAGATTTTTATTCTATATCTTGACTTGTAAATGTTTTAAACCAGGACTTTCAACTGACGGATAAGCTTAAATTCACATGTGTCAGTGATGTTGCCATTTATAATTAAGGACAGAACTTCAGGGTTTTTATAGCTATCATTTGCTCCTGATAGCTAAAGAAAGGTGGAATTGCTCTACTCTTCATTGGTATTCTGCAGATTTTATTCTTCAGGAATTTTTAATGAGCTAGAATTATATAAGAAAATGTGTCATTTATTTTTATTTATTTTAAAAATATTTATTTATTTGGTTCTACCAAGTCTTAGCTGTGGCACCCAAACTCCAAGCTGTGGCATGTGGCATCTAGTCCCCTGACCAGGGATCAAACCTTGGCCCCTTGCACTAGAAGCACAGAGACTTAGCCACTGGACTAGCAGGGAAGTCCCAGTATATGGTTTTGAATTATGACAGATGGATGTCTAATTAACCCAGAGCAAATAGTTGCCTCTCCCAATCTATTTTCTTGAAAGATTTTCAAGAACATAGGTTCAGCACTCTCCAAAGTTGATCAATTTAGTGGTTTATTCCCCTAGTATCAGGTTTCCTTCGGATGAGATAACTTTGTTGCTAAGACTCTTTGGGACCCCATGGACTGCAGCACGCCAGGCTTCCCTGTCCTTCACTATCTCCCAGAGTTTGCTCAAAGTCATGTTCATTGAGTTGGTGATGCTATCTATCCATCTCATCCTCTGCCACCCCTTCTCCTTTTGCCTTCAATCTTTCCCAGTATCAGGGTCTTTTCCATTGAATCAACTGTTCACATCAAGTGGCCAAAGTATTGGAGCCTCAGCTTTAGCATCAGTCCTTCCAGTGAAGATTCAGGGTTAATTTCCATTAGGATTGACTGGTTTGATCTCCTTGCAGTCCAAGGGACTCTCAAGAGTCTTTACCAGCACCACAATTTGAAAGCATCAATTTTTTGGCACTCAAGCTTCTTTATGGATCTAGTATCTCTTAAATTGTGTTCTATAAGGACTTAATATCACAATCCCTGGTGTTTAAATAGATCCCAGGAATAATTTTCCTTTATGTATTTCTGGGATATAAAGGGAGATATTGTGGCTGAAGCTGCTGTAAACATGGAAAAGAATTTCTCATGAATAACTGTATAGAAATTGTAGAAATTGTATGATCCAATTCAGGTAAAGGAATTAAGAACCTGATGATGAAATTTGCTGATTGTAACCTGTCAGCATAGGAAGTATGATGGTACTTGTAGATCACACTGGGAATACTTCAGGCTAAATGTAGAATTCAAAGCACTTTTATAAATTGAGAAAGAGATGGGAAAATTTGATAGTAAATTTCACTGAGGGCACATTCAGGGAAGTACCCTGCAGAATAATAATAAGCTATGAATGTAGAAAATGAGAATGACTCACTATAAGTTTAATAAGTGAAAAGAGATCTAGAGATAGTAGTGAACTAAAATTGAAGATGAATTAGTCACTCTTCTTTTTGCATAGAACATGTAGATTAAGTGCTTTGCACAGTTAAAAAGAAAATGAAACAGTATAATGCTGCCCTCAGGAGACCAATGAACTAATGAAAAAAATATAAATATGAAAGATCCAAACTATAAAGTATGTATGTTGTTCTCATTCATACTCAGGGTAATTTTCCTACTGTTGAGTGCCTATGTGGCTGATTGAAAAGACCAAATGTTTAATGATTTTGCTCTATTTTATATCAGCACTGATAACAACCCAGTTCACTTTCTTCTGAGCTATCTCCTTGATGTGTATAACCTGGGAAAATGTGGGTCATTAAATCATTAGAAGCACTTGAATCTAGAGGATTATGTGCTACAATATGCTACTTGAATTTTTTTTGGCTTAAATTATTCCAGCATTTTAAAAGAAATCAGGCCTACTTTCTGTTTGGCTTTCAGAATTGATATCTCACCTTAGAAATGATATCCATCATTCATATAGTCACCCAAGTTTAAACTTAATTTTTGGCCACTATCCATGCCATCTTATCAGCATATTCAGGCTGTTACTTAGAATTTTAATTTCAGAATTGGAGAGGAACCTTAGAGTTCATGTAGTTCAATTATCATCTGAAATATGCATACCCTTTATGAGATTTCTGGTAAATATCCAGTGCGTTTTTCTAATATCTAGAATGACAGGTAACTTTTGAAGTCCTTTTAAATCTTCCTTCTTTCCTCTCTATATATGTACTCTTATATCTGTATTATATATGGTGATGGTTTAGCCACGCAGTCTTCTCTAACTCTTGGGGCCCCATGGGCTGTAACCTGCTAGGCTCCTCTGTTTGTGGGATTTCCCAGGCAAGAGTAGTGGAGTGGTTGTCATTTCCTTCTCCAGGAATATAATATAACAATTTATATGTAAATTAAATTGTTATATGTAAATTAAATTCCCTGGTGGCTCAGACGATTAAGCCTCTGTCTACAATGAGGGAGACCTGGGTTCGATCCCTGGGTCGGGAAGATCCCCTGGAGAAGGAAATGGCAATCCACTCCAGTACTATTGCCTGGAAAATCCCATGGACAGAGGAGCCTGGTAGGCTACAGTCCATGGGGTCACAAAGAGTCGGACATGACTGAGTGACTTCACGTAAATTATATATATATATATATATATTCCTTTAGCTTTTAACCTGGTTTGATCGTTATCATGCCTGGATGTCTTCAAATAACCTCCTAACTGATCTTTCTCCTCCAGTTTTTATCTTTCCTAGAATATCTTCACACCACTGTTTCAATAAAACTCCTAAAACACTTTGATCACATTGTTACCTTGATTCAGAAACCTTCAGTAATTCCCTGTAGCCTTCAGGATTAAGTTGGAACTCATTAACTTGAAATAATCTAACCTAACATATGTTTCAGTGTTTAACTTCACCTTTTTCAGCTTTCCCAGCCTATCTTTTGAGCTTAGTTGGTATGCTTACTCTCTCTTGCTGAAATTATATTGTTCTTGTTCCAGTGCTATTGCTGATGCTGTTTTTCTTAATATTTCCTTGTTCACTACTACCTTCCTCTTATTTAAGTATTAACTATATTTTAAGACCCAAGCTGACCTTGGAGAGACAGCAGTGAGTGGTGTTAAAGCAGGATCTTAGTTCCCTGCCTAGGAAGTGAATCTGGGAAACCTGCAGGAAAACCAGGAATCCTGGCCACTAGACCACCAGGGACTAGATGCTGTAAGCAAAGCTGCCCTGGTTCTTGCCCCCAGTGAAAACAAAAATTTTTCAAGCAGGCAAAAACTATAAAAACAAGTACAAAGTTTATTATTATTAGCACAACATAACATGTGGAAGAGCGTGCAGAGACACAGTTTATTTAGACAGAAGTGAAACAGGAATACACACCCAGAGGGAGGGTATAGGTGAACTCTTTGTTGAGGAGGAGCGCAATAAAGAGGCAGTTAAACCATTTATATAGGGTCTTTTTGGGTCTTTGTTCCCCTGTGGTCAATTATGTCACTTCTTCTCTCACAACTGACCTATCCTAGGGCCCTCATCAATATGTGTGTGGGGCTTCCCTCATAGTCCCGTTGGTAAAGAATCTGCCTGCAATGTAGGAGACCCAGGTTCGATTCCTGAGTCAGGAAGATCCTCTGGAGAAGGAAATGGCAACCCACTCCAGTACTCCCGCCTGGAGAATCCCGTGGGCAGAGGAGCCTGGCAGGCTACAGTCCATGGGATCGCAAGAGTCAGACACAACTTAGCGACTAAACCACCACCACCACGAATATGTGTGCACATCTTTTTTCCACAATGGATTCCAGTGTAAAGGCCTATGGGAAGTTGATACCACCTATTAAGGGGTGGCATCTCCTCCCTTGCTGACGCCCAAGGAGTCTTCTTGTGCATATACAGTTGGGGAGGTTTCCTTGACCTCAGGAGTGATTGATGTGATTGTCTTATCTCTTTACTCCAGTAGAGCTTAGCTCCTGCCATCAACTTTGTCCTTGAAATGTCTAGGGATAACAGAGCTACAATTTACTCCACTTGATAAACTCCAGTTGTTCAATTCAGGGACCCATCTACCTCCTACCTCAAAGGCAGTCCTCTCTTGCATAACTCACTCCGCACCATGGCCAGAACACTGGTGTTTTCTTTTCTGAACTCCTAAGGGTACTCATGCTGCTGCTGCTGCTGCTAAGTCGCTTCAGTCGTGTCCGACTCTGTGCGACCCCATAGATGGCAGCCCATGAGGCTCCCCCATCCCTGGGATTCTCCAGGCAAGAACACTGGAGTGGGTTGCCATTTCCTTCTCCAATGCATGAAAGTGAAAAGTGAAAGTGAAGTCGCTCAGTCGAGTCTGACTCTTAGCGACCCTATGGACTGCAGCCTACCAGGCTCCTCCATCCATGGGATTCTCCAGGCAAGACTACTGGAGTGGGATGCCACTGCCTTCTCCGAGGGTACTCATATTCATCCTCATTCATTTGGTGCTTACTTATGAACTAGCTTGACACAGTTCTTATATTGTTATATTGAACTGCAATCTCTCTTTTGTATTGATGTTTTAATTCATTTTCACATTTTAAAACTTGAGAATTTTCCAGGTTTATTTTATGAGTTGATATGATGTAGAACATATGGCTTTCTAACTGTATTCCACCAAATCTTAGGGACTCCGGAAAATATGACTGGGGATGGAAAGAAAGTAGACTGGAACTTGCAGTTCCCCAGCAGCTTCTACCCAAACATGTCTGCTTTGATCTGTTTTTATACCAAACCTCTGTATTTGATTACTTTTGAGGAAAGCATTGATACTAAAGTTACTTGAAAACTGTAGATGAGATTTCCCAGAAAACTTGGAGAGCAACTCCCACTTGGAGTAGGAACATGGATTTTAATATCCAATTTTGACTCCTTATTGTTCTCTGTTTTAGTTTCCTTATTTAAAAAATTACAAGGTCAATATATTTTACCTTATGTCTCTTAACACTGTAGAAGTCTCTGATGCTAAGAAATTTAGCAAGAGTATTGGAGTGGGCTGTCATTTCTTTCTCCAGGGGATCTTCCCAACCCAGAAATTGAACCTGGATTTCCTGCATTGCAGACAGATGCTTTACCACTTGAGCCACCAGGGAAGCCTATTAAAATATAGTGACATTTAATTTTCTATTTCTAAAAATATTTATGGAAAGTATTTATTTATTTAGCCGGTTCTATTATGAAGTTGCTTGTCGGTTTTAGCTGTTGTTATGGCCAGAATATTCTTCATATGGCATATTAACTACATGATAATTAAAAATGAGAAAGGCAAATTCTTTTTCACTCTTTCCTTTTGATCAGAACATTATGTATGGCATTCATGTACCTTTTGCTCTTTGGTACTACTTGCAAACTCTTCATTAACATCACACCAGAAATCACTGTGTAAACATTAAAACCTTAAGAACATTGTCTTCAGAAACCACTGAATTTAAAAACAAGATGAGTGTTGGGTGTAAAAGCAATTTTAAAAACATGAAGGATAAATTATCTAAACTTATGGAAAGCCATTCCTTACATTAATCTTTTTTGCAATACCCCTTTCAAGTAGGAGGCCACCATAAAGATAGGTAACAAATGTAAAGCAGAGGAAAGATAAATTAATCTTTCTTGTTTTGCTTGTCCTTAACTCATACCTACAAAGTTACAAATATGTAAGGATGCCAAGAGTTAGCATCAGCAGAGAAGTGGAAACATTGAAATTTACCTAGTTTGAGGTCTGCTAGGAAATTACCTAGCAGAGACATTACCTTGCCAAGAAAGTTCTGTATTCTCAAAGCTATGGGGTTTCCAGTAGTCACATATGGATGTGATGGTTGGACCATAAAGAAAACTGAGTGCCAAAGAGTTGATGCTTTTGAACTGTGGTATTGGAGAAGACTCTTGAGAGTCCCTTGGACAGCAAGGAGATCAAACCAGTCAATCCTAAAGGAAATCAATCCTGAATATTCATTGGAAGGACTGATGCTGAAGCTGAAACTCCAATACTTTGTCCACCTGATGCGGAGAGCTGACTCATTTGAAAAGACCCTGATGCTGGGAAAGATTGAAGGTAGGAGGAGAAGGGGACAACAGAGGATGAGATGGTTGGATGGCATCAGGCCTCGATGGACATGAGTTTGAGCAAGCTCTGGGAGTTGGTGATGGGCAGGGCGGCCTGGTGTGCTGCAGTCCATGGGGTTGCAAAGCCGAACACGACTGAATGACTGAACTGAACTGAGGAAATTACACTTAAATTATCATAGCTACAGTGAAACTGATCAAAGCCTGCACTCTGCAGATATTGGCACTGGGTTGTTCAACAGATTTCAGTGATAAACCAAAGTCTGCAGATAAAGGACTGTTTCCAAGAAGTTAAGCACAGAACCAAGATTTTTCTACTTCTTGTTTTAAACACTTGTCTTGAGAAATGAAACAGAAAGCCATTAAAATGTGAAAAGATATTAATACTAGAATTGAAAGTCTTTTGTGCTTCACAGTAGCATTTGGTGCTTAAAGTTGTCATGAACAGTAGTACCTGGCACGTATCAGAAGATAAGGCAGGTGTTTCCATGTTGATAGTACTATGAGACACTGGTGTATGAGCTTCTGCAGCTGGTTCTGGCATTGTTAACAGCAACATCCAGTCAGGAGTTTTTGGATGTCCTTTAATTAGTGAAGATCCCCTTCAAGTTCTAAGAAATAAGCTCTGGTGCTCACTGTTTGCACTTTCTCCTCAAGCAAGTCTCTCTCATTTAAGAAGAGAATTATGATGACATTGCTGAAAACCTGGATATTGATAATCACGTTTCAGAAAGGCTCAGAGATTCTCTAAGGATTTGGTGATCTGTTTTCCATGCCATCTGGTCAGATTCTCTTGAGGAAATAAGGAAGTACTGATGTCATATTCTGGAAGGAAGCATGAAAAAACCAACATTTCCTTTTTGATCTTTGATTACCTACATCAGACATTTTGAAAGGAACATAGTAAGTTTCAGTGTTATACTTAGAAATATTTTGTTAGATATTCTGCAAAGCAAAATATCTTCTTACGATGGGAAGCCCTTAGTTCTTTGAGTTTATCTGTTCTCAAGGAAATAGTTTTACTGATTCACCCAGTTGAAATTACCATGCCTGTCATGTGCCTCCATCTGCCTATGTGCCCTCATAGCAGAAAAATATTGGAAAAACAAAACAAAAACCCAGCATTGTCATCATTCTCTGGGCTGCCATGGGTGACTGAGGTTGTCAGCTGTCATCATCTTGTCGCTGTTGAGCTGGTTTGAGTCATTTCCCCAAGGAATATGAAGCGTCTCTTGAAATCCTACAAGCACCGTCATACCTTTGGTTGTGTCCCTGGAGAGAGTGGGGTGGAATTCCTCACCAGCCTATGGATGATCCAGTCAGCTCCAGGAAGCTGGCCCCGCTGCTCTGGTTTGCTCCCAGACGTCCATTTTTCATGAACTGCTTCAAGTCAGTCTGACTTTTCCCAGGACTGACACTGTCGATCTCCTTAGACTTCTGCTGCTGCCTGGCTTGCCTCCCATCGCCACGCAGTGGGTAAGTGTACTGAGAGCCTGGAGAGAATGAAAGGAAGTCCTGAGGCTTCGTTTTTCACTTCAAAGAGTATTAACCACTGCATAGTGTCTCCTGGGAGTGTAGTTTTGGAGGAAAAGATCTGAACTTGAATCCTGGGTCTACAAATAAGGAATCCTGGCTAAATTGCTTCATATTGTTGAATCTCAGTTTCTTCATTTCCAGAATAAGGATAATCATAACTGTCTCTTAAGGTTGCTATGAACAGCACATGTGAGCATTGGTCTAAAATGGTTAGCTCAGTGCTTGGCACTTGGGTATCTGGACTATGTTACCTCCTTTTTCTTCTCTGTAATTATCTTTTTTTTTTTTTTAAGACTTATTTATGAATGACTTTGGGAATTTTTTTCTCAATAATCAAACATTTAAAAGATGAGATTTGTCACTATTCAGGTTCTGAAAACACTTATAAATGAGATTAAAAATTTGTTAGTAATGGTGATTTCAATTCAGTAAAATTGCTGATTGAGATATCTACATACATAGTTCTATTTGGTTTGTTAAAAATATCAACCACATTTATCTGGGTTTGGGAGGAGTAGAATTAAATAGAAGGAAGTAAAGGGGATTGTATGGGAGATGAACATTTTCTCTATTTTTTACTGTTTTATTTTAGGTGGTAGCTACACAGGTGTATAAAATTTTTAAAACTAAACATGCTAAAAATATCTGTGATTTATATTAGCTAGCAAACATAAAAAGCACCCACATTACTTTAAAAAGGGTGTATCTTTTATTTTAGTTTAATTCCATCTGAAGAGCCTAGAACAAGAATTTCATCATTTTGTTAGTCAAGGTTCATATATTTATGTGTTGTTCATAAGACCAGGTATTAGTATATCTGAGATTAAATTTATGGGGTGTGCATGCTCATTGATAGATGATATCATTCATTTTTAGTGTTTGCTTTTCTCTTATTCTTGAAGCTACAGCTTCACTAGGTATTGAGCCTGTCATAAAATATGTGGGTCAGTTATTTATAGAGTCTAAATTAAAAGCCTTATGAATTTAAACATGGTATTAAAATAAATTAGAGTCATTCATAAATGGAAAAGTTCAGAGATTGCCTTGTTTTCTTAAATGGTGTTATTTTTTATGCATCATTTAGGGAAAAAATGTCTACTAAAAACGTGAAACATGACTTCCAGTTTAACTTAATTTTACTTAAGTTTACTCATTTGAGAATGTGAGCATGCCAGTTTGTAGTCAAGTTCTTCATGTTGGTTTTACATTTTAAGGTTTCTTTGAGTTCATTATTTTCCTTTTGATCTTAGTGCATATCAGATATTCCTATGAGAACCATAGTTCACATGCTTAAGGCATGTGTTTTACATAGCATTAAGATAGTATGGTCACCTGTAAGTCTTATGATTTGACTCCGTTGTAGAATTGTTGTTTAACACCGCTAGGTACTTTCAGAATGTTTAATGCTGTCTTCATTCTTTGAAGCAATGTTGCATTTTTAGTTTAATTTCACTAATTTGTTTTTAGATAAAAATTTCCAGTACTCTATTAAATGATATTTAATGACATCAAAATGTAGTTAGGAATTTAGATAAGATGTCTTTATTTAGCCGAGTTTTGTGAAAATATAGATTCATATCAAAGACATATGAAAGCATTTAGAAATGTTATTTAAGGTTATTTTGCAATGATATGTCAAGGTACTGGTTACGTTTGTCTTTTCAAGCTATAGGGAAACTATTACAAATTATTTCAAGCTTGAAAAAATTATAAAAAATCATGTAATATTTTTGATTAGTAGAAGAATTACCTTCATCCTTTCTAAATCATTTTTTGTAGATAGTCTAAAATTTAATTTGCAATATTAATTACATTGGTGCTTTAGCATAACACTTTCCCCCCTCATGATTTTGAAATCCAATTAGGTCAGGTGTATAAAGGTAAGTGGTATTTTAAGATGTTACCAATTTAATAGTGTTGGCGCTCTGCATGTGTTTATGACAGTTTTGCTTCATGCAGACACTCAGAACTGAATACATTTGCTGTTCTAAAAATGGCAGAGTCTATGTTTAATTCAGCCCCTATGTTTAAGAAGGTGATATTGTGTCCTTTTTATCTGATACTTTAATATAAATAACATTTTATAAATTCATTAGATAAATGTAAGTGGCAAATGTACAGGTTCTGAAAACACTTATAAATGAGATTAAAAATTTGTTAGTAATGGTGATTTCAATTCAGTAAAATTGCTGATTGAGATATCTACATACATAGTTCTATTTGGTTTGTTAAAAATATCAACCACATTTATCTGGGTTTGGGAGGAGTAGAATTAAATAGAAGGAAGTAAAGGGGATTGTATGGGAGATGAACATTTTCTCTATTTTTTACTGTTTTATTTTAGGTGGTAGCTACACAGGTGTATAAAATTTTTAAAACTAAACATGCTAAAAATATCTGTGATTTATATTAGCTAGCAAACATAAAAAGCACCCACATTACTTTAAAAAGGGTATATCTTTTATTTTAGTTTAATTCCATCTGAAGAGCCTAGAACAAGAATTTCATCATTTTGTTAGTCAAGGTTCATATATTTATGTGTTGTTCATAAGACCAGGTATTAGTATATCTGAGATTAAATTTATGGGGTGTGCATGCTCATTGATAGATGATATCATTCATTTTTAGTGTTTGCTTTTCTCTTATTCTTGAAGCTACAGCTTCACTAGGTATTGAGCCTGTCATAAAATATGTGGGTCAGTTATTTATAGAGTCTAAATTAAAAGCCTTATGAATTTAAACATGGTATTAAAATAAATTAGAGTCATTCATAAATGGAAAAGTTCAGAGATTGCCTTGTTTTCTTAAATGGTGTTATTTTTTATGCATCATTTAGGGAAAAAATGTCTACTAAAAACGTGAAACATGACTTCCAGTTTAACTTAATTTTACTTAAGTTTACTCATTTGAGAATGTGAGCATGCCAGTTTGTAGTCAAGTTCTTCATGTTGGTTTTACATTTTAAGGTTTCTTTGAGTTCATTATTTTCCTTTTGATCTTAGTGCATATCAGATATTCCTATGAGAACCATAGTTCACATGCTTAAGGCATGTGTTTTACATAGCATTAAGATAGTATGGTCACCTGTAAGTCTTATGATTTGACTCCGTTGTAGAATTGTTGTTTAACACCGCTAGGTACTTTCAGAATGTTTAATGCTGTCTTCATTCTTTGAAGCAATGTTGCATTTTTAGTTTAATTTCACTAATTTGTTTTTAGATAAAAATTTCCAGTACTCTATTAAATGATATTTAATGACATCAAAATGTAGTTAGGAATTTAGATAAGATGTCTTTATTTAGCCGAGTTTTGTGAAAATATAGATTCATATCAAAGACATATGAAAGCATTTAGAAATGTTATTTAAGGTTATTTTGCAATGATATGTCAAGGTACTGGTTACGTTTGTCTTTTCAAGCTATAGGGAAACTATTACAAATTATTTCAAGCTTGAAAAAATTATAAAAAATCATGTAATATTTTTGATTAGTAGAAGAATTACCTTCATCCTTTCTAAATCATTTTTTGTAGATAGTCTAAAATTTAATTTGCAATATTAATTACATTGGTGCTTTAGCATAACACTTTCCCCCCTCATGATTTTGAAATCCAATTAGGTCAGGTGTATAAAGGTAAGTGGTATTTTAAGATGTTACCAATTTAATAGTGTTGGCGCTCTGCATGTGTTTATGACAGTTTTGCTTCATGCAGACACTCAGAACTGAATACATTTGCTGTTCTAAAAATGGCAGAGTCTATGTTTAATTCAGCCCCTATGTTTAAGAAGGTGATATTGTGTCCTTTTTATCTGATACTTTAATATAAATAACATTTTATAAATTCATTAGATAAATGTAAGTGGCAAATGTTTGAATAGATTATTTAAATGATGCTTTAGTAAACTAATATCGTCACTGCCTTTAATCAGGAGTGGTTATTGAGGTGTGAATAGCTGCCATGTGGAAATCCTTTCCTGTATTAGTGGGCCTAGACAGCCCAACAGCTGAATGAAAATTGTAAATAAGTGAAGAATACTCCAATACTCAGTAGCTCCATAAATAGAAGTACATATTTCATTATTATTTTGCTTTTTAACTTTCCTGTTTAGATTAAATTTTTGCCTTTTTTTCTATTAGACCATTTGTCTTTTTCTTATTAGTATGTGGGCTTCATTGTAATTTCAAGATAATATTGCTTTATCAGTTGCATAAAGTTTAAATGTTTTCTGTTTTTTTTTTATTTAATGGGGCCTTTTGACACCACTATAATTTATCATTGTTTTAACTTGCATTTTTTGGATTTCTTTTTAGCGGAGGGCATCTTTTTTAGGAATTCTAATCTTCAAGACAGAAAAATATTCTCCAATGTTTTCTTTTTAGTTTAATTTTTTTCATTTTATATTCAGATCTATCATTTGTCTGGAAAATATTTTTAATCTATGTGCCAGGTACGAATCTAATGATGTTTTTCATAATGTGGTTGAATGACCAGTTGTCCCAGTAGCATCTGCAGTCTGTGTTTTCAAGCTCACCTGCCATAAACCCTCTGTCCACAGTGACTTCTCGTATAGCACAGATCTGTTTGTAGACTTTCTGTTCTGCCCTGGTTTTTTGGGCAATCTCCAAGTGAGTACATTCTATCTTAATTGCTGCTGCTGCTGCTGCTGCTGCTAAGTCACTTCAGTCGTGTCTGACTCTGTGCGACCCCAGAGATGGCAGCCCACCAGGCTCCCCCATCCCTGGGATTCTCCAGGCAAGAATACTGGAATGGGTTGCCATTTCCTTCTCCAATCTTAATTGCTAGGTTATATTAACTCTTAATACCTACCCAGATAAGAATTGTATCTAATCTTCCAAGTGCTATGTACTTTCCTTCCTTTCAGTCTTTTTGTGATTTAAATATGTCTTCTTTATATGGTATGCATCTATGCATTTAAGATTGACACTGATTATCTCTGGTTTTTTGGCATAATCTTTTTTTATTCAGATGGTAAAGTGTCTGCCTACAATGCGGGAGACCTGGGTTTGATCCCTGGGTCGGGAAGACCCTTTGGAGAAGGAAATGGCAACCCACTCCAGTACTCTTGCCTGGAAAATCCCATGAATGGAGGAGCATGGTAGGCTACAGTCCATGGGGTCGCAAAGAGTTGGACACGACTGAGTTCACTTTCACTTTTTTTTATTATTTTTATTTTATATTGGAGTATAATTGAGCTGTTAAATTGAGTAACAATGTTGTGTTAGTTTTGGCTGTACAGCAGAGTGATTTGATTGTACATATACACGTATCTATTCTTTTCCCTTAAATTTTTACAGAATATTTAGCAGAATATTTACATACTGTGCTATACAATAGGTACTTGTTGATTCTCTATTTTAAATACAGTGTGTATGTCAATCCCAACTTTCACTTTTCATCTCTGCTTTTTAATAATTATTGTAGCCCATATTCATTTTATTTGGGTCTCCTGTCATGTTTGACATCACTACTAATATTATTTGTTGTACTTTACTTTGATTCTGTGTTTGTTTGTTTTTTTTTGTTCCCTACATTTTATTTTCTTCTTAGGATTCTCTTCATTTTGTAATCAGGTACCAGGCCAGGTTGGAAACCATATGTAATAATGCTGGTATGTCTTGAGGCCATGGATTTCCCTCTTGGTGACAGAAGTTCACTGCTCTTTTCAAGGCCTCATTAAAGATTTAATCTTTTATCTAAACGTGCCTATAGGGCTTATGAGACATCTGAACTCCTCCACCAGTGGGTGAGTTTTTCTATAATTTTTCTTCAGTCCCCTCTTTGTCATTAAATGTTTGGGTTGCTTTGACTTTTAAAATAGAAACCTGTTTGTTTGGGGATGAAATCAGGACAATATGGTTTAACTTCCGAATCTCGGATGTTCTTTATCACGAAAGAAGGATATTTCTTCTGAGCAGAGTTCCCACAAGCTTGTGAGCCATCTGACACAGAACACAAAGAATTTAATGGCAAATACTCTGCTCTTAGATGTTACTACAGAAATTGCCATTAACACAGGAAAGGCACAAGTAGGTTTGAACTATACCTGTGATCAAGAGAGGTCCATTATAGCTATCCCATCTCAGGTTGAGATTTTGCTTCTTGATGTCAAAGATGGAGAAATTTCATATCATATGATATCCCTTATATGCAGAATCTAAAAAGAAATTATACAAGTAAACTTACATACAACACAGAAACAGACTCACAGAAAATGAACTTACAGTTACTGGTCAGGGAAAGAATGAGGGGAAGGGATAATTAGGGAGTTAGGGATGGACATGTAC
>SJYT01075359.1:29617-53548 GCA_006410635.1 Cephalophus harveyi
CAGTACTTTGGCCACCTCATGCGAAGAGTTGACTCATTGGAAAAGACTCTGATGCTGGGAGGGATTGGGGGCAGGAGGAGAAGGGGACGACCGAGGATGAGATGGCTGGATGGCATCGCTGACTCGATGGATGTGAGTCTGAGTGAACTCCGAGAGATGGTGATGAACAGGGAGGCCTGGCGTGCTGCGATTCATGGGGTCGCAAAGAGTCGGACACAACTGAGCGACTGAACTAACTGAACTGAAAGCACCAAAGACTTACTGTATAGCCCATGCAACTCTGCTCAAGGTTGTGTGGCAGCCTGGATGGGAGGGAGTTTGGGGAAAATAGATGCATGTATATGTATGGCTCAGTTGCTTTGCTGTTTACCTGAAACTCTTAAAACATTTTTAATTGGGTATACTCCAATATAAAATTTAAAAAAAGCTAAACAAAAAGATGGAGAAACTAGAAATCCACCAGTCACTCTGCACCTTTTTTGAGACATTCATGAAATATCTTTATATTATCTTTGGTTTTAGCAAATCCCAAATTCTTGAGCATGGGATCACAAAGAGTCAGACACGACTGAGCGACTGAACTGAACTGAACTGAAATTCCAGTGTTATGCCTGACTCCCAGGCATCATTAAATAAATGTGTTTTGGAAAAGTAAAAAGGATGTGAGATGGAATGCTGACAAGAAGATATCTAAGTGACAAAAATTAGGCAGAAATGAAAAATAGTTTCACCCTCTCACCTCTAGAGGGAGAAAAATACCACTGTGATAATGGAGTTTTATATACGACGACTTTGGCAGTTTCCCAGGGATGTGAATTTTAGGAACACACAACTAATCTAATTTTTGGCTACTGTTCCTCTCAGAGAAGAAACTGATTTATTACACTTTATAGCTGATGTTTTGATTTGCAGGGACGCCAGAGGGATTGAATACTGGCAGCTGTGAAACATCTTTCCATACCAGTTTGTGAGAATCCTAGCGGACAGTGAATTTAGCAATAATTTCAGTATTTCAGGAAAACTAGTGGTAACTGTACCTTTATATAGCATACAGATGAGACTCAACTGAAGCAATTGTCTTCTTTGTGCTTGCATGAAATTTTATAAGGGCAGCATGCGTGCGAGTGTACTCATTCGCTCCAGCCGTGTCCAACTCTTTGTGACCTGCTAGACCGTAGCCAGGCTCCTCTGTTGGTGGGATTCTCCAGACAACAATACTAGAGTAAGTTGCCATGCTCTCCGTCAGGGGTTCTTCCCGACCCAGGGATCGAACCAGCATCTCCTACATCTCCTGCATTGGCAGGCGGGTTCCTTACCACTAGTGCCACCTGGGAAGCCCATGATTAAGGTTAGAGATCATGAGTTGGAGAAATAATCCAGGATTATGTGGGTGGGTCCAATCTAATCACATGAGTTCTTAAAAGTAGAGAAGGTTGTCTAAAGAGAGAAATGTAATAACAGTAGAAAATCAAAGAGATACAATGTGAAATGGACTCCATCTGCCAGTTCTGGCTTAGAAAATGAGAAAAGGAGCTATGAGCCAGGGAATGTAGTGGCATTTAAAGCTGGAGATGGCCCGCAGCTGATTGCCATCAAGAAACCACAGACAGTTCTACAACCTCTAGTAACTAGATTCAGGTAACAACCCCAATGGACAAAGATGCGTATTCTTTTTTATAGCCTCTGAAAAGGATGCAACTCTGCTGACATCTTGATTTTTGTCTGTTGAGACTCATTTTGGTATTCTGACCTACAGTACTTTAAGATTATAAATTTGTGTTTGCTTGACCCACTCAATTTGTAGTAATCTGTTAGAGCAGTAATAGAAAATCAATACAATAGGTGACTGATTTTCCCCTTTAAAATGGTCATGGATACAAAGGAGAGATCTAATACAATTTTTGAAGATGACTCATTCTTAACTATAGCGTTTTTCTTATGTGAAAAAAAAACGCATGTTGGCTAATTTGTATAATCTGAATTACATAATATTTTCTTAGAGTGCTTTTTCTGATGAATGGGTAATATTAATATGTAAGTATGAGGAAAAAAAAATCAGAAACCTCCATTGAAGCAAAATTCCTTCATGGCTTTGAGTTTTGATGCCAAGTGATTTGATTTTCCCACAGTATTCACTTTTGTGTCAAAAAGTAACTTTTTGATAGCCCCTCTGAAAAGCAAACTGCTATTAGGATTGCCCCAAATTATTCCATAGATCAGTGTGTCTTGGTTAAACTTTCATGTGTAAATTAAATCCCTGCATAATCTTGTTTTTAAATATTCCTCTTGGAGATGTACCTCAGAGAAGGATCACACATACAACCCTGTGTTATTTTTAACTTCCTGTCAGTGGAGACAAATCCAGAAAGAGAAACCTTAGTTTTTACTATGACTTTGATTTTGCTAGATTTCAGAGTTTCTAATTTTTCTCAGGGATAGAAAAGACAGAGAGAAGTGAAAGTCTGTAAGTTGATGAATCCTTTGCCATTTCCCATTTTTTCACCTGAGAGTGATTAGCCGTATCTGTACAGAAACATCTTACTTATTCATGAGCATGTTCAGGATAGTTTATGGTGTAGAACGCTTCTTTGTTTCAGTAACAGAAATGGCAGATGGAAAATGGAATTGAAGGTATGTGTATGAAACTGAAAGGAAACCAGTGGAGTAATCAGTTTTATCATTTACTAAATCATTCTTCTGGGGAAAAAAAATATATACAGTGATTCAAATGGGTTAATCTTATTCCAAATGATATACAAATTAACTTTCACACTTTGTTTCTTCCACATCTAACTAGGTATATTGCTATAATTTAGAGAATTATAGATGGTATGGTTTCTCTACATTAGTGTGAAATTACAGAATTAAAAAAATAATCAGCATGAAGATATATATCCGAATGTGTCAACATGATAACCAAATTAAAAGGAATAATATAGCCAGACTATAAGCAAACTTTGTAACCTATGTTGTGACTTAGGAATGGTTAAGTATGTTGACTGAGCCTGCTTGCCTGCTACTGGCTATTTCATTTTGGGAAATGTTTTAATCTTTAGGATATCTTAGTCTTCTCATGTGTAAAATGGGGATTATAATTATACTTAGCTTTGTGATGAGCCTTAAATTTGGTAACATGTAAAGTAGTTAAAACATTGCAGACTCGGGATAAATGCTGGACAAATATTTACTATGATTATTTTAATGTTGAATTATAAACATTTTTAAGCATATACAAAATAAAGTTGCTTATATGACTAGCTTCTTTCTTTTTTGTGATAAACTGTCATATAGTCCTTTCCTGGGTGCTGCTGCTGCTAAGTCACTTCAGTCGTGTCCAACTCTGTGTGACCCCATAGATAACAGCCCACCAGGCTCCGCCGTCCCTGGGATTCTCCAGGCAAGAACACTGGAGTGGGTTGCCATTTCCTTCTCCAGTGCGTGAAAGTGAAAAGTGAAAGTGAAGTCACTCAGTCGTGTCCGACTCCTAGTGACCAGTAATACAAATGTTGCCAGTTTTAAAATGTGACTGTTTCGTGTATCTTGGGTTTTTTCTGAATGATATATAAAGCATATCATTTTACCCCTATATGCTGTCATATACATTTCTTAAAAATATGAAATATGGGCTTTAAAAGGACATTACCATGATGTCATTGCCCCATCTAGCAAAATGTAAATTTATTGGTTGTAGCTAATATTCAGGTCAAAGTTAAGTGTTCCAGTTTGCTTGAAAAATATTTTTTCATAGTTATTCGTTTGATCAGAATCCAAATAAATTCTATGGATTGTATCTGTGGTCATGTCTCCTAGACTATTCTTCCTTTCCCTCTCACTCTCTTTCTCTTTTAAAGGTCAGGTTTATTGAGATGTAATTTATACTCAGGAACTTTTGCTTCATTTAGGTGTGCATTCCTATGGATTTTGACAAATCTATCTGTATAACCACCAGTATAATCAAGAAGGTCTGTCATGCTCCTTTTAATCTATTCCCTCCCTGTTATCATAGTTCCTTGAAGCAAATGATGTTTTTATCTATCCCCACAGTTTTTTCTTTTCCAGAATATCCTATGAGTTGATCATGCAGTGTATAACCTTTTGAGTCTAGCTCCTTTCACTTAGCACAATTATTCTGAAATTGGTCATGTTGTTCCCTTTCTGAGTGCTGAACTGCTTCAGTCCTGTCTGACTCTTTGCACCTCTATGGACCATAGCCCACCAGGCTTCTCTGTCCATGGGATTCTCCAGGCAAGAGTACTGGAGTGGGTTGCCACCTCTTTCTCTATCCCTTTATCAGTAGCTCTTCTTTTTCCATTGCTGAGCATTATTCCATCATATGGATGATGGGTGTTGCCACAGTTTATTTATCCAGTCACAAGTTGATAGACATTTAGAATGTTTTTTCATTTGGATTATTTTGGGTGATCATGAATAAATCTTAATATAAACATTTGCAATAGGTTTTGTGTGTATATGTGTCTTTTCTTGGGGCTTCTCTAGTGGCTCAGCGATAAAGAATCCATCCATTTACAGTGCAGGAGTCACTGGAGACACAGGTTCCATCCCTGGGTTGGGAAGATCTCCTGGAGGAGGGCATGGCAACCTACTCCAGTATTCTTGCCTGGGGAATCTCATGGACAGAGGAGCCTGGTGGGCTACAGTCCATAGGGTCGCAGAGTCAGACACAACTGAAGTGCCTTAGTACACATACACACGTCTTTTTTTTTTGCAGGAAACGCCTAGGAGTATTTACCTAGGTTTGCTGGGTCACATGATAAGTATATGTTTAACGTTATTCAACATCACAAACTATTTTCCAGAATGGCTGTGCCATTTTGTATTTCCCAAAGCAGTGTATAAAAGTTCTGGTTGCTCTACATCTTAGTCACAATTGTTATTTTCAGTATTTTATGTTATTATTTAACCATTCAAAAAGGTATACAGAGATGCCTTAACAACAGCAATGCTGAGGACCTTGAGAATCTTTAAATGTGCCCTTTATTCTGACCCTTCTTTTAGTCAAGACTGGCCTCTCTCCCACATATTTATTTTATTAATTTTATTGTTTGGTTGAGGAAACTGAAAACCTTTTTTTCTTCATTTTGTTATTTAATTTGATCCTCACTACTTCATCTTTCTTATAAGCAGAAAAGCAGCTTATAAAACTCGATTAGGTTTCAGATTTTTTTTTTTTTTTATGAAATGCTTCATAGGCCATTTGTTTCATATTATATCACTTCTGGAGGTATATAACATATGCTTGACAACATGTGATTGGTTCAGATGCTGCCTGTGTTACCCTTCATCTAAAATTTCCCATCACTGTCCATCTAATAGTTTCATTCATTTACCTTTTCCTGAATCAGTTATTTTGTTAGGTGTTACAAAATAGTTATGTATGCTAATGTTCTCCTTTGTCTGTATTTATTAGTTGATTTTCTTCTGTAAATGAAGATTTTTCCTCACTTGCTAGGGCTACCTAGGTGCCCTAGAGCTTATATAGAAAAGCTGGAATTGATAACTTTTAGAGGAAGGAGTTTCCTTGAAATTTCTAATGATAATGGGTGGTGGGAGTGGTGGGAGTGTATTTTTTTTTCCTCTTTCCTGTCACCTTTATTATTGCATGTCATTATGAATTCATGAGTTTTTATTTATAATGTAGTTCAATTAATGTCAGTGATTCTTGCTTATTTCAAATTCAGGTCATATTAATATAATTTAAAAAAAGGCAAAGTGTAAAAGTACATAGAGTTTTATATGTATTTGCATCTGGTTTCTGGACTTTTTTTGTGGTTATTTGGTGTGTATATATAATGCATGTACTGATCTCACCTTCATGAAATTGTCTAGCTCCAGAAGAAGAAAGCCAATCTGGTAGTATTTTTGGGGATCAATATAAATTAGGAAGAATTGACAATGTTATAATACTGGATATTTCTATCCAAGAATAGATCATTTCTTTCTGTTCTTTCAAGTTTGTTTTTTGATCTTTAAGGAGTGTTTAAATATTTTTCTTATGTAAAATGTTCACATTTCCAAGTAGTTTTTTTTTATTGCTATGTAAGTCATGACTTTTATTCCATGAGATTTTAAAAGTGTTTGTCCTTTAAGAGTATTTTTGTTTGTATGTATGAAGGCTAAAGGATGAGGTCATCGAGGTTTTGCATTCATTATGTCAGCAAGTCTGGAAGATCCAGCAGTGGCCACACTGGAAAAGGTCTATCCTCATCCCAATTCCCTAGAAGGGTTGTACCAAAGAATGTGCTAACCATTGGGCAATTGCACTCCACTCCCATGCTAGTAAGGTCGTGCTTAAAATCTTGCATGCAGGGCTTCAGCATTATGTGAACCAAGAAATTCCAGATGTCCAAGCTGGATTTAGAAAAGGAAGCAGAACTAAATGTCAAGTTGCCAACATTTGCTGGATTATAAAGAAAGTGAGGGAATTTCAGAAAAATCATCTATCTTTGTTTCGTCAACTTCGCTAAAGCCTTTGACTGTGTGAATCATAGAGATGGAATACCAGACTATCTTACCTGTCTCCTGAGAAACCCATATGTGGGTCAAGAAGCAGCAGTTAGAACACTGTATGAAACAACTGATTGGTTCAAGATCAAGAAAGGAGCATGACAGGGCTGTCTGCTGTCACCCTGTTTGTTTAACCTATATTCTGAGTATATCATGAGAAATGCCAGGCTGGATGAGTTACAAGCTGGAATCAGGATAGGCCGGAGAAACATCAACAACCTCAGATATGTGGATGCTACTACTATAATGGCAGAAAGTGAAGAGGAACTAAAGAGCCTCTTGATGAGGGTGAAGGAGGAGAGTGAAACAGCTGACTTAAGAGTAAAAAATACTAAAAGAAAAATTAAGATCATGTCATCCAGCCCCATTACTGCATGCCAAAACAGTGGAAGTAGTGACAGCTTTCCTCTTCTTGGGCTCTAAAATCACTGCAGATAGTGACTGCAGCCATAAAATCAGAAGACAGTTGCTTCTTGGCAGGAAAGTGATGACAAACCTAGACAGTGTGTTGAAAAGCAGAGATTATTCTGTCGACAAAGTATAGTCAAGGCTATGGTCTTCCCAGTGGTCTCATAGTGTTGTGAGAGCTGGACCGTAAAGAAGGCAGAATGCCAAAGAATTAAAACATTTAAACTGTAGTGCTGAAGAAGACTCCTGAAAGTCCCTTGGATAGCAAGGAGATCAACCAGTCAATCTTAAGGGAGATCAACCCTGAATATTCCCTGGAAGGACTGATGCTGAAGTTGAAGCTACAGTATTTTGGTTATCTGATAGAAAAAGAAGACTCATTAGAAAAGTTCCTGATGCTGGGAAAGATTGAGGGCGGAAGGAGAAGAGGGTATCAGAGGATGAGATGGCTGGATGGCATCACCGATTCTATGTACATGAACTTGGGCAAACAATGGGATATGGTGAGGGAAAGGGAGGCCTGGCACGCTGCAGTCCATGGGGTCGCAAAGAGTCGGACACAAATGGGCAACCAAATGACAGCAACAACATTGAAGGCTATTATTTTCTATATGTTAATTCATAAATTTTCTAATTTACTGGTATTTTTTATTTGGGGAGCTTCCTTGGTGGCTCAGATGGTAAAGAATCTGCCTGCAATGCAGGAGACCCAGGTTCAATCCCTGGGTCAGGGAGATCCCCTGTAGAAGGGAATGGCAACCCACTCCAGTATTCTTGGTTGGAGAATTCCATGGACAGAGGAGCCTGGAGGGCTACATTCCATGGGGTTGCAAAGAGTCAGACACAGCTGAGCGACTAACAGTTTCACACTTTTATTCTCTGCAGTAGCTTTTTTATTATTTGGTCTTCAAGATGCTTATTTGTAGTGTGACAGAATCCTGCCTCTTTTCTAATTCCCATGCCTCTGTTTGCTTTGTCTTAACTGAGTTGGGTTACACTACCAAGGCAACGTTAAGTAAACAGGGATGGCAATAGTGGACATACATTTCTTATTCCTGAGTTTACTGTCAATATTTCTGGCCTTTCCCCATTAAGTAAGAGTCAGCTTTTATTGTTACGGGACTATAATATATAAAGAATAGGAACATGGAACTGGTTTCAGTATGTGGTACTCTGTCTCAGAGCTGGCCAGCAGATACAGATGGCATTTTGGTGAGAAAATGTGTCAGGGATGTGATTTTTTTTTTTCCTTTTCAGTTCCTGGTGCAGCAGCGAATGCACTTGCGCAGTTGGGCTGGTCCCTAGCTTGGTCTGCACTCTGCCTGCATTGGCTGCCTCTCACCCCACCCATCCTCTGTTTTGTAGGGGCAGCAGGTCCAGACTTGCTGGAGTCAGTCCTCATTTTACCCTCCTCTCAGCCTATGTTCTGGTTTTCTTCCCCTCAAAGGGACTCAGAAAATAGATTATATAAATGCACTTGTGACTAAAACTCTTTAAAAAACAAACCCCTGGTTTTTAGAGGAATACAAATCCCTGGAGGGAGGTGGAACTCCTGAAGTGGTCGCTGGCCCATTGGGCATCTTTCTCTCTTGCTGTTGGTGTGGGTGCTGAGGGCATTGTCGGTCTCTGCACACCCCTGGCTGTCTGCTTCCCTGCTGTGTAGTAAATCTTCAGATATTACCAAACTGTCAAGAGTGTAGCATTCTTTTGATTATTTTCTGTCAAGAGTGTCATCTCCTAAAACCAAGGCTTCCCTTCTTATTTATTATTGTCAGTGCTGTCAGCCTTGTGGTCAGATGTGTTCTATTTTGGAGTCTGACCCCCTGCTTCTTCAGCCTCTGGCAGGTCCCTATTTTTTTAATGTGTTACACAGAAGTGCTTTATCCCTTGTTTTCAATGTTTATAGTTTTTATTTTTCATAAAGCCTTTCTCTTTTTAGTTTAAGGTTTTTTGCTTTCTTCCCATTGCTTTTATTTTTTGTTGTTATTTTGGTTTCTAATTTAAATGTGAAAGTTCCCTTGGATAAACCTTTACTATCTTTTTCTTCACCTTTTATAATTTCACTTATTGCCACTAAATTCTCATAAGAGTAGATCTTTAGTTTTGGGTTGAGCTTTCTAGTTAAGATATATTTGCATCTATTTTACTATTCTCAATTATCTTGCGGCTAAATGAAATCTTTAAAGTTGATAATCCTTTCCAGAAATTGATAAAAATATAGCCTCTTAAAGAATTGGAAAAATGTTTCCAGATAGATATGTGGATTTTATGCAGTAATTGTACAAAAAAATGTACTGAGAAAAACTTATATAATTACCTTGAAAGGAAAAGAGATGGTAAACACCATCCATAAACAAGTATTTAGAGTTTTGTGTCCTATGAAATTCTGATTGTACATGCCTTGAAGGCTCTTGTAGCAACAGTTGAGTTAAGATTGAGACACAGAATACTGGGAAACAGTATTGGTACTTAGATAGTACGTACGAGAGGTACAGAGGATAGCATATATTCAGATGGATATAAGACCTTTTAGCCTTTGATGATTCAGATAAATTAAGAAAAGGATGATGAAAAAAGGAAACTAATAGTATTTTTCTCCATAGAGTATTGGAGGGCTCAGTGGGCAGTGGATCAAAGAGCTCAGCAAAGTGATAGCACATAGTAGTAGCTCAATAAATATTAGCAACGAGTATTACTAATAATAATTAGTTCTGTATTATGAGCTGTGCTGCATTTTAAACTGTAGCCTGGGAGGAATGACACTCAGTCCCCCAAATTGAGGCATTTGAGCAGGACAAATGCCTGAGTAGAAGCCCATTATACTTTCTTCCAAAGTAAGCCAAGGCCAATGCCTGCAGTAAGCCAAAACTACTCCCCAGAGATAGTTTCAGGTCTGTGGTGAGAACAGTGCTTAGAACAGTGATGAGAAAGTCAGAGTTTTATGCATGAGAGTAATGGCAACCCACTCCAGTATCCTTGCCTGGAAATTCTCATGGACAGAGGAGCCTTGTGGGCTGTAGTCCATGGGGTCACGAAGAGTCGGGCTCGACTGAGTGACTAACACTAACACTAACACATGATGTAATTTTAGCCTGGAAAATTATTTACCTTTTTTTGTTTTAAAATAAATAATTTTTTAGTTTTCCTGATCACAGTATCCATTGGCTTATAAGTTAGAAGTATGTGTTTTGTGTTCTAAATTTTATCCTTATATGCTCAACAGAATGATCTAAATTGTCTCTACCACTATCCTTTTTTTCCCCTATGGTAAACTTCATTAACCTCCATTGCCATTTAGAAGATAGGAAGCATATTATTGGGAAGAACTGTGTTTAAGATATGTCCTAGACTAAGGTTAGCCAAGAAAATGAAGTTAGGAACCTGACTCTGTTCTATAAAGAAAGAAGTGAAATACACACTAAATAATACTCTTATGGATTAAGAAAACAATGATGTTCATCCCTAATCACAGTTGGTTTTCTGCAGCAATTTCGATTTTTTTCCTCTGAGATAACAGTGTACTCCTCAGAGTATCAGAAAGAGTGGAAACTAAGCAAGATTATTGAAGGTTTAAATCAAATTGACAAAGATCACTATCTCACTGAGCTGCAGGTATCTTCTAACTTCTCTCTAGGAATTTGAAGACTGATCTTGGCAAGAACAGAAATGTGTTCTATCTTCAAATTTAATTAGAAAGCAAATCTTACAAGCTTATAACTTCCTCTTATAGGTACACACAATCAAAATAAGTATTTTCACTGTGGAGAACACTTGGCTTTCGGTAACCTCTGAGTACTTAACTCTTTACATGCCTCCCCCCACCCTTCTCTACCCCACTTCCCCCAGAGATTACAAGCTTGATTATAAAGGGATTAAAAAGACAAATGTTTCTTTAAATCCTAGCGAAAACAGGCTTCATTTGTTATACCTGCTGTAACTCCTCCTTTGAGGAGACCTGTGAGCTTTTTTCCCCCTTAAGACTTTTGAAACACATACATATAATCGTGCTATTGCTATTGCTTAGTTTCTCAGTCATGTCTGACTCTTTGCAACCCCATGGATTGTAGGCCGCCAAGCTCCTCTATCCATGGGATTTCCCAGACAAGAATTCTGGAGTGGCTTGCTATTTCCTCCTCCAGGGGATCTTCTTGATAATCATGCTATGCTGGTCCATATTTTACAAACATTTGTGTTTTTGTGGAAGTACTTTTTCTTGTTCCTAGGTTTTTTGTAGCTTTTCTGAGGGAACACAAAGATTCAGTTCAGTTCAGTTCAGTCGCTCAGTCGTGTCCGACTCTTTGCGACCCCATGAATCGCAGCATGCTAGGCCTCCCTGTCCGTCACCAACTCCTGGAGTTCACTCAGACTCACGTCCATCGAGTCAGTGATGCCATCCAGCCATCTCATCCTCAGTCATCCCCTTCTCCTCCTGCACCCAATCCCTCCCAGCATCAGAGTCTTTTCCAATGAGTCAGCTCTTCGCATGAGGTGGCCAAAGTACTGGAGTTTCAGCTTTAGCATCACTCCTTCCAAAGAAATCCCAGGGCTGATCTCCTTCAGAATGGACTGGTTGGATCTCCTTGCAGTCCAAGGGACTCTCAAGAGTCTTCTCCAAGTTCAAAAGCATTAATTCTTCGGCGCTCAGCTTTCTTCACAGTCCAACTCTCACATGCATACATGACTACTGGAAAAACCGTAGCCTTGACTAGACAGACCTTTGTTGGCAAAGTAATGTCTCTGCTTTTTAATATACAAAGATTACTGTACTTTAGTTCATCAGCTACTGTCCTTATTTATTCAAATATGATGAAAGCCCACTGCAGTTTAGTTTATTGAATTTCTTTACCTATTCAGGACCATTTGATATTTTGTAACCAGTGGAGAGATGCTTAATATAATACATTGGTATGAGCTTCGTGTTTCAAGGGAATTATTAGATTGCAAAATATCCTTCATTAGTCTTGTCTAGGATTTTCTTAGTCTGAGATATTTTTATAAACACATCATACTCCTATTTTATTTTATTTTTTTTAATTTAATTTATTATTTATTTATTTATTTTATTTAAATCCCCCACCCCCTAAAAAAACAACATTACATTTACTCTTTTAGGAAAAGACTTTCTCTTGTTGATAGAGGTTTGTTTGTCAGGATATGTGACCCTTTTACTTTTTGCTTGATACAGAAAAACTAGAGCTACAACAAACATTATTGTCTTGCAGCATTGGTAATTTGATTTTTAAAAATGTATCAGATGAGGGAGAAGTTATATTTTATTTGAAAATTAAATGTAAAATGAAATATTATCTAAACCTTTTTATATAAAAATGACTTAATTTTTGGTCATTTCAGATTCAGTCTCTCTTTCTGAGTAATCAGTTTCACCATTTTATTTTGCTCTAAGCACAAGGACTGAATGTAGTGTGTTGTTTTATCTCCTTCTCTGTTCTCCTGTAGTGTATTTCTATTACTTTAGGAGATATGGGTCATATTTCTGTTGGTGTGTAAATTCAAAAGTTCACCATAAAAATGAATGCAATAACCAAGGCTTTTATTCTTAAAAAGAAGCACACTGTCATAAAATCCTACCACTAATGAATATGATCATTTGAATTTTTCCTGTGTAATTTTAATTTGAATTACTTGAATTCTTGAACCTAGTATTCTGGTTTGTACCAGAACACTACCTGGAAATGTACTGGATCAAAGGAGACAATTTATGTGAGAGAAGCTTGTCAATAGAATATATTTATAAATGTTATTTTGAGGAATTTTTAACCATAGCTAAAAAGAACACCTTGAAAGGGTTGTTAGACAGAATGTTTCTGATATTAATATAGTTATCACCCCCAAGGACATGGGGTGACTATATTAAGCACATTCATGAAGAAAGACACCTTCAAGGGGCAAAACAGCAACTCTGTCATAAGATTCCACTTTAATTATTTAAGCTTCACGTCATTGTTTTGCATTTATTTATATAACAGTCTTCCAGTGATATTTCTTGTACAGGTTTTTCTCTGCTATCCAGAAGTAGAACATTCTTATGAAACCTTTCATAAGCTGAAATGACATCAAACAAAGAAGCAAATACCTTAGAACAGAACTTGCTAACAGGATGCACAAAACAAATAGAGGTAAACCACAGATGCTCACAGACACAGTTCAAGGCTTAATACTGAGCTGCAGAGTGTAGTTCCCAGGAAGGAGCTTGGCAGGACTATTCTTGCTGCTTAGGGTGTTTCTGTAAGGGCTCACTGCAAACCATGTCTTGAATGTGCTAATTTTGATTTTCACCTTTGTTTGTAAATGCAGAAATCCTTCTCAGACCTCATTCTATTAGCAAAAGCTGATACTAATGTACTGCTACTGCTAAGTCACTTCAGTCATGTCCGACTCTGCACGACCCCATAGACGGCAGCCCACCAGGCTCTCCCTTCCCTGGTATTCTCAAGGCAAGAACACTGGAGTGGGTTGCCATTTCCTTCTCCAATGCATGAAAGTGAAAAGTAAAAGTGAAGTCACTCAGTCGTGTCCGATTCTTAGCGACCCCATGGACTGCAGCCCACCAGGCTCCTCCAGCCATGGGATTTTCCGGGCAAGAGTACTGGAGCGGGGTGCCATTGCCTTCTCCGATACTAATGTAGGTCTTTATAAAAAGTGAGGTGGCAAAAAGTGAACTTTCAAAAAGTGGAAGATACCTATGTTGATTCCTTTCCAGAAATATCCTAGAAAGAACTCTGCTGCTGACTGCTTGTCAGTGGATCACATTTTCTTCTTTTTTATCTTTGCCAGTCTTTTGGAGCTTAAAAGTCCAGCCATTCTGAGGAGATATTAGTGTCCTGAGGGAGATTTTGAGAGATGCTGGTATTGCTTTAGGAAAATGAATCTGCATTTTATATATGAGTAGGCTATTCTACTCATACATAAAATAAGTAGATTTCTTGTAGCTCACACAGTAAAGAATCTGCCTGCAATGCAGGAGACCTGGGTTCTATCCCTGGGTCGGGAAGATCCTCTAGAGAAGGAAATGGCAATCCATTCCAGTATTCTTGCCTAAAGAATCCTGTGGACAGAGGAGCCTGGCGGGTTATGATCCGTGGGATCGCAAAAAGTCGGATACTACTGAGCAACTAACACGCACACAGCCTGTTCTAAGAGTATGTTGTTACAGAAATGATTTATTAGTTGTTTCTTTTGATACTGACTAACTTGTTTGTTTTCTTTTTACTTCCTTTTCATTTTTTACCCCAAAGGCGATCATTAGAGCTGGCTTTAATATGTTTCTTTCCTGGATTAGAAAAGTTAAACCATCTCTCTTTCTCCCACTCACTGTCATTTCTCATTTCTGTTCTCCCTTGAAAGAATATGAGGCAACAAGGTGCTTTTTGCTGCAGTGCCAGATGAATAGTTGTTTGTTTGTGTGTGGTGGCTCAGATGGTAAAGAATCTGTCTGCAGTGCAAGAGAACCAGATTCAATCCTGGGTGGGAAGATCCCTTGAAGAAGCACATGGCTATCCACTCCAGTATTCTTGCTTGGAGAATTCCATGGACAGAGGAGCCTGGTGGGCTACAGTCTGCAGGGTCAGAAAAAATCAGACACAACTGAGCAACTAACATGTGGGGAAATTCTCTTCGGTGTTGTGAGAAAACTTTGATATTGGAATAGTTTTATTTTCTAAAGTTTAATTTTCTGATCTTCTTCCATATTCAAAAGCACCATCTCTCTCTCTCACACACACACACACCCAAGCAAACTCCTGCCTTCGTAAGTCAAGAAAATTTTTTTTAATGCAGAAAAGGAATTTCTCAAGCGTTTGTACCTGTAATGGCCAAGGGTCGCATGGCTTTAGACTTGATTGAACCCTGGTCTATTTTTACCTCTTGGGTTTGCTTTCTTCTCTGTTACCTTCATTCTCAGGCTCTTTGTGGTAATTTCACCTGCTCACCTCTGGAAGCTCCAACAGAAAGAAAACATCTCTTCCAAAAGTTCCAACAATATCATAGCCAATCTCTGATTGTTGCTAAGCCACATGCTGGTTTTGAACCTATTGCTGTGGCGCCCAGCTGTCATGCTCTAATTGACCAGGCTTGGTCACATGGCATGGCGGTGGCCTTAGACTGTTCTGAACCGTGATGATTGTAAGGGGAGTACCAGAGTTCCCTAGGTGCAGTTAACAGTGGAAGAAATAACCATGTCCATTTCCATTGCTCTTGTTAGAATAACGATGTGCAACTTCTAGATTTTTAAAAACATAGATGTCATCCAAGGCCTCAGATCTTTCATTTGAGGTTTCTTGGTGATTTGCCATCTCAGTTTGGAGCCAGGAGCTGGTCTGAGACATATAGGGAGCCAGTGATAACTCTTAAACTCCTGGGGGAATGTTTATATTCAATGACTACAAGTTGGAGAAAGGAAGAGTAGGTAACTACTGCTAGAATGTGTTGTCTGTTCTAAAGGGATGCAAAGCCTATGCTGGTGTAATGCTATGTTAATTTTTGTATGGACCCAAAGAAAAAGTTTATGAGTAATAATAGGAAAAAGGAGAAAATCAGTGATTGTCCCATGACACTCGGTCTGAATCTGCATCTAACTCATTTTTCTATAGAAGTCAAGTCCTCCTGAGCTTCCTTTCTGATTTGCAAGAGGAGTTGAGGCCCAAAGGATCTTTTTAAAGGAGCCTCTCAGTGGTAAATTCAGTGATTTGTTCATCCCAGCAAGTATTTATTTAGTACTTACACAGTAGCCTCAGAATATTAGGATATGGGAAAGCCAAATTGTGCATAGTTTTCTGTCCTTACAAGGGCATCTAGGCAAAAGAATAAACACAGGAAAAAATTGACAAGATGGAACTGTATTTTTAACTTTTCTGTAAAATTCTTGTGAGGGCTTCCTAGGTTGCCCAGTGGTTTTAAAAAAAAAAAAAAATCCACCTGCCAATGTAGGAGATAGGAGTTTGATCCCTGGGTCAGGAAGATCTCCTAGAGCAGGAAATGACAACCAGCTCTGGTATTCTCATCTGTAAAATCCCATGGACAGAGGAGCCTAGTAGGGGTCATAGGGTCGGAAAGAGTTGGATGCGACTGAGCATGCTAAATTCTTATAGATATTCTAATTCCACCATAATTTCAGTCTGTTGAAACTCTCCCAAATTCTTTTTCTCCCTGACTCTACCTGGACATCACAGTTGAATTTCTTAGCTTGATAAAGTCCCAGTTGTTTATTTTTGCCTGTGTTGCTTTGCTTTTGCTGTATACATAAAATCATTGCTAAGACCAATGTAGTAAAACTTTTCCTCTGTTTTTTTCTAGGAGTTTTACAGTTTAAGATCTTATGTTTAAATCTTTAATCCATTTGTCTCTCTCTCTGCTTTTAATTTCTTCTTTATTGGTCTGTGCCAGAACATTTCCTTAGGTTTTTTTCCAGAATCTCCCTACTGATTCCTACCTCCTTACATTTGATACAGCAGCAGTTTAGAGTAGGAGTATAACCAGAGTTTAGGAGCAGGGGCTCACCATCTAGGCAGGGCTCAAGACCTTGCTCTGCAAGTCATTTTGTAACCCCAGGTAAATAATGTAACTTCTCTTGTCTCTCTTTCTTCATCAGTAAAATGAGGATAATGATAACATTTATTGATAGAGATGTTGTCCAGGATCAAATAAGTTAATGTTCGTAACAAAGCACTTAAAATAGCACCTGACACGTACTATGAATTATGCAAGTAGTGGTTATTTATATGTGATAATACTGAGGGTTTCAGGCCTTACATCCCTGTTTTCATCCTCTGTACCTATGATTTTGTCAACAACTCATCCACTCTCACTGCATTCTCTTCATTCTCAGAAATGATACATTAAAAGATCGTTCTCCTTGCTTCTTCCTGCCTCTGGCCTAGTTTTATATCTATCATTCTCTTTCTTCCACGTCTTAAATCTATTCCTTGATGCAAAATCCATATCCTGAGCCTATAAACATACTAAAATTTCTCCCATTCTGAAAGCAATAAAAACATCATCCATATCATCATCACCATCCTTATCAGAAAACAATCAAATAAAAGGCATCTTCCTCTGAAAATTCCTCATATTCCCAGGTCCTTTATTTTTCTTCTTCTTCACTTACATAGGTGTTTTTGAAAAGATTAATCTTCCTCCTTAATGTACTGCCATTATGTCTGACTGCATTTTGCTAATACTGAACAAGGAAGCCAAAAATTAGTTGTTTGTCACATTCAAACATTTGCTGTCTGTCCTTGGTCCACTCCAACCCTCTTCTGGATTTCACACTGTAGCCAGTTCTGACTTTCCTGACTTAAGTTTTCAGGTTCAGTCATCCCCCTCTCACCTGGTTCTGCTTCATGTCTGACTCTCTCCTTGTCTCCTTTCTTAGGTCTTTCTCAAATTTCCTAAATATGTGCTTCCCTCTACCTGACATGCCTCACTCTTATCCTCATTTTATGTATGTTCCTGTGGTAATTTAGTCTATTCCATGATTTATATAGTGTTCACCAGATGTGCTCATGACTCACAAATATCTGTTTCTAGCCCCAAATTTCTCCTGAACTTTCAGACCTCTTTCCAGCTAGTTCATAGATGTGAACACCCATTCAGTTCAGTTCAGTACAGTTGCTCAGTCATGTCCTATTCTTTGCAACCCCATGAACACCCATAGGCATCCCAAATTCAGTTCAGTTCAATTCAGTCGCTCAGTTGTGTCTGACTCTTTGCAACCCCATGAATCGCAGCACGCCAGGCCTCCCTGTCTATAACCAACTCCTGGAGTTCACTCAGACTCACGTCCATCGAGTCAGTGATTCCATCCAGCCATCTCATCCTCCGTCATCCCCTTTTCCTCCTACCCCCAATCCCTCCCACCATCAGAGTCTTTTCTAATGAGTTAACTCTTTGCATGAGGTGGCCAAAGTACTGGGGTTTCAGCTTTAGCATCATTCCTTCCAAAGAACACCCAGGACCGATCTCCTTCAGAATGGACTGGTTGGATCTCCTTGCAGTCCAAGGGACTCTCAAGAGTCTTCTCTAACACCACAGTTCAAAAGCATCAATTCTTCGATGCTCAGCTTTCTTCACAGTCCAACTGTCACATCCATACATGACAATATATATATATATATATGCATTTGTTTGTGTGAGAAAATGCTCCTTAGAAAGGTCCACATAGAGAAAATGTGCAAGAATGAAGCTGAGCCAAGTTAGTTTTAAAAACAGGACCCTGGGGCCTTAGGTCAACTTTGTATCTCTTCCATCGCAAGATCCTCTGAATTTTCTTGAATAAATAAACTTTATTTTTAAAGTGATTTTGATCAAAAGTGAGGTACAAAAGAAGGTACACACATTTCCTGTATATCCCGTACCCACCCCTCCACACAGCCTTCCTCATTATCAACATCCCACAACAGAAGGGTACATTTGTTATAACTGATAAAACTACACTGACACGTCGTCATCACCCAAAGTCCATAGTTTACATTAGGGTTTATTCTTGGTGCTGTGTATTCACATTGGTGTTATATATGGATTTGCACATAAATGTAATAATATATACCCACCACTATTGTATCATACAAGAGTTTCACTGCCTTAAAAATGTTCTGTGCTCCACCTATTTTATGAAATCCTCCTTCCCCCTAAATCCCGTAACCTCTCTCCTGCATAATGTTTTTATGGTCTTCATAGTTTTTCCTTTTCTGTAATGTTGTATAGTTGGAATCATACAAAATGTGGTCTTTTCAGATGGGATTCTTTGACTTGGTAATATGTATTTAAAGTTCCTTCATATGTTTTCATGGCTTGATAGCTTAGTTCTTTTTGGTGTTGAATAGTATTTTATTGACAAGTAAAAATAGTATTTTATTTACAAGACAATTATTTCACCTATTAAAAGACACCTCAATTCAGTCAATTTCTAGCAGCTCAGAATAAAATTACCATTAACATTCCTGGTTTTTTTTTTTTTTTTTTTTGGTGTGTATGTGTGTGTGTGTGTATGTGTGTAGATATAAGCTAGGGTGTGTAGCAAGGATTTTGATGGCTAGATCAGATAATAAGAGTATGTTTAGTTTTGTAAGAAACTGCCAGACTGTTATCCAAAGTGGTGTACCAAGTGGCTGTACCATTTTGCATTCTCACCAGCAACGAATAAAAGAGTTCCTATTGTTTTATGTCTTCACCAGCATTTGATGTCAGTGTTCAAAATTTAGCCATCTTAATAGGAGTGTAGTACCATCTTATTGTTGTTTTAATTTCATTTTACCAATGATACATGTTTTGGAGCATCTTTTCATATGCCTGTTTACCATGTGTATGTTTTCTCTGGTATCTGTAAAGTCTCTGGCATGTATTTTAATTGGGTTATTCATTTCTTTATTATTGAGTTTGAAATGTTCTTTGTATATTTTGGATAATAGTTCTTTATAGGATGTACCTTTTGCAAATGTTTTCTCCCAGTCTATGACTTGTCTTCTTAATGGGTTCCCAGTCAGAATTTCTTCAGTGAAGACCATCTTGTTTATCCTTTCTTTCATGGATCATGCCTTTGGTGTTTTATCTAAGAAGTCATCACTGTATCCAAGGTTACCTCCGTTTACTCCTCTGTTATCTTCTAGTAGTGTTTTGTTTTGTATTCTGTTTGGACTTCCCTGGTGGCACAGATGGTAAGAATCTGCCTGCAATGCAGTAGACCTGGGTTTGATCCCTGAATCGGGAAGTTCCCCTGGAGGAGGGCAAGGCAACCCACTCCAGTATTCTTGTCTGGAGAATCCCATGGACAGAGGAGCCTGGTGGGCTACAGTCCATGGGGTTGCAAAGAGTTGGACATGACTGAGAACGCAACATTCTATGGTTAGGTCTGCGATTCATTTTGAGTTAGTTTTTGTGAAGGGTACCGAGCCTGCGTCTAGATTCATTTTCTTTTCTTTTTTTGCATGTGAATGTCCAGTTATTTCAGCACCAGTTGTTGAAGTGACTGTCTTTGCTCTATTGCATCATAACTTTCATTCCTTTATCAAAGATCAGTTGATATATTTGTGGGAGTCTATTTCTGGCCTTCTTATTCTCTTCCATTTATATGTTTGCTTATTCTTTTGTCAATACTAAACCATCTTGATAACTCTAGATTTATAATAAGTCTTGAAGTTGGATGTATCAGTCCCCCTTTTTTTTTTTTTAAAGTATTTAGTTGGCTAGTCTGTGTTTAAAATATTTTTTAAAGTGTATCAAGATTATGAGCAACATAAGTCTATAAATATTAAGGATATAAATATAAAAGTATGAATAAATATTTAGTATGCTGCTGTAGTATTGCTGAAGCCTGGCTTGGAGAATTTTGAGCATTACTTTACTAGCATGTGAGATGAGTGCAATTGTGCAGTTGTTTGAGCATTCTTTGGCATTGCCTTTCTTTGGGATTGGAATAAAAACTGACCTTTTCCAGTCCTGTGGCCACTGCTGAGTTTTCCAAATTTGCTGGCATATTGAATGCAGCACTTTCACAGCATAATCTTTCAGGATTTGAAACCTCCACTTGCTTTGTTTGTAGTGACGCTTTCTAAGGCCCACTTGACTTCACATTCCAGGATGTCTGGCTCTAGGTGAGTGATCACACCATCATGATTATCTGGGTCGTGAAGATCTTTTTTGTACAATTCTTCTGTGTATTCTTGCCACCTCTTCTTAATATCTTCTGCTTCTGTTAGGTACATGCCATTTATGTCCTTTATCAAGCCCATCTTTGCATGAAATGTTCCCTTGGTATCTCTAATTTTCTTGAAGAGATCTGTAGTCTTTCCCATTCTGTTGTTTCCCTCTATTTCTTTGCATTGATCGCTGAGAAAGGCTTTCGTATCTCTTCTTGCTCTTCTTTGAAACTCTGCATTCAGATGCTTATATCTTTCCTTTTCTCCTTTGCTTTTTGCTTCTCTTCTTTTCAGAGCTATTTGTAAGGCCTCCTCAGACAGCCATTTTGCTTTTTTGCATTTCTTTTCTATGAGGATGGTCTTGATCCCTGTCTAAGTACATCTAAAATTAAAATTTGTGTTCCCAATTGTCACATTGTCCCAGAATTTTATCTTAATTGATGTCTTCACCATCAACCTAAAGAGTCCAGGCCAGAAACCAGGTGTTCCTCTTAGAGTCCTTCCTTTCCTTGTATTCAGCATACAAGCTCCTATTTATATTACAGTACTTAAAATTGTGTCTCACATCTCTGTCTTCCTCAATCTTTGCTGTCACTGCCTTACCTGAGGTCTTTATTTTATGATCCAGCTCTTGAAATATGCTGTATTCTCCATCATCCATTCCCCACATTTTCTTTTAACTTCATTTCTGATTAGAACCCCTAAATCAACAAATGGCAGTGAACTGTTCCTCCATATAATGCTTGTTCCTAAGTACCTTCATGCCTTATTTTTACCAAATTCAAGTTCATGTGTCTGACACACAGTGAGGCCAAACAGTACCAAAATGTTGGGGTTTGGAGCAGAGTTTATTGCAGGACCATGCAAGGAAAACAGGTAGTTCATGTCCCCCAAACCCCTAAACTGCCTGAAACCACAGCAAAGTGAGGGAGGGCTGTGGTTGGTTGTGGCAGATTTCTTGGTGTTGGAATCCTTTGTTCTTGCAACTGTCCAAATAGATCAGGTCATGATGTTACTAGAAATCTCCAACAAGACAAATGATATTCTCTATTATGCAACTTTTTATCTCTATATGAATGGAGTCATTAAAAATCAGAGCCTTGAGAATGGGCTCCCTTGTGCATTTCAGGCTTTAGGCAACATTCTTAACTGGAAGCAAAAGCAATAGAATATAAAAGTTAAAGTGAAAGAAACAGGTCTAAAGTGGAGTCAGATTTGTTCTTCCCTATTTTGTTGTCTTTGACTGTGCTAGACTTAACTATTTCTATTCTATGACAACCTTTTGTTTATTCTTCCAGACCAAGCCCATTTATTCTCTTTGGGGAAGTCTTTCACAAATCATTCATAAATTGTAAACATTGATTTACTCTCTTTTACTTTTCATAGTGTTCTGTAGGTGGTAGTTATCACACTGGCTTGGAACTATTTAAATTCCCAAAGGGCTCTGTGCATTCCGTATTCTTAACACCGGAAACACTGCCTGGAACTTAGTAGACATTTAGTGAATAAGTTTAGTGAATTTTAGAACTATGATGTTTATGAAGGAGATAGCATATCTTTGTAGCTCAGAGTAGAGGTAGGAAAAATGGTGGAAAAGAGACTATCAAAGAAGAAAGAAAACTGTCAGCAGATCAAATGATATGGGTTCCACATGACGAAGAAAGGAAGAAAGCTTGAAGAGATAGATCTTTGGGTAGGAGAACAATGGGCAGTGACACTGGAAAAGGAAGGAAAAGATACCGTTGAAGTGCCGCTGACCAATATGCCTGAAGAATGACAGGGAAGAGATGGCAACAAAAAGGAAAGGGCTACCTTGTGAGCAAGAAAACTCAGTATTACAAATGTCAGAGAGCATCAAGAGAAGAAAGAAAAGGACCTTTCCTTGCAGCTGCTTTGCATATTTCTGCTAAGTAATGATACTAAAAAATCAGATACTTTCCTATCTCTCTGTAAATCATGCAAAGAGCCCCGAGCTCAAGCTGTGTTCTCTCTAACCTGATCTAAGCTGCATGGAAAACATCCTTGACCTACAGCCAGTCTCCAGTGCAAAAACCTTTCAGTGTTCTGCTCTTCTCCAGGGCTTTTCTTGCAGAAAACAAGTAAACAAAGAAAAGCCCAATGGCAACCCACTCCAGTGTTCTTGCCTGGAGAATCCCAGGGATGGGGGAGCCTGGTGGGCTGCCGTCCCTGGGGTCGCACAGAGTTGGACACGACTGAAGCGACTCAGCAGCAGCAGCAGCAGCAGTGTTTTACAGACTTGTTGAGCATTGTTCTTGTTTCTTGAAGGATACTAGGGAAATTTATATCTTGGAGGATCATGAGAATCACTCTGCTCAGTGTTTGTAAAGGGTAGGTGGGCAGTCCTGCTTTCCCTGAAAAGGCAGAACACTTCACTGTTATGCTTATGGGGCCTCTGATATAAGATGGGCCAGTTAGAAATAATATTAAATATTCACAAAATAAATTGCATTTGTGTGTACATATATATATATATATATATGCATTTGTTTGTGTGAGAAAATGCTCCTTAGAAAGGTCCACATAGAGAAAATGTGCAAGAATGAAGCTGAGCCAAGTTAGTTTTAAAAACAGGACCCTGGGGCCTTAGGTCAACTTTGTATCTCTTCCATCGCAAGATCCTCTGAATTTTCTTGAATAAATAAACTTTATTTTTAAAGTGATTTTGATCAAAAGTGAGGTACAAAAGAAGGTACACACATTTCCTGTATATCCCGTACCCACCCCTCCACACAGCCTTCCTCATTATCAACATCCCACAACAGAAGGGTACATTTGTTATAACTGATAAAACTACACTGACACGTCGTCATCACCCAAAGTCCATAGTTTACATTAGGGTTTATTCTTGGTGCTGTGTATTCACATTGGTGTTATATATGGATTTGCACATAAATGTAATAATATATACCCACCACTATTGTATCATACAAGAGTTTCACTGCCTTAAAAATGTTCTGTGCTCCACCTATTTTATGAAATCCTCCTTCCCCCTAAATCCCGTAACCTCTCTCCTGCATAATGTTTTTATGGTCTTCATAGTTTTTCCTTTTCTGTAATGTTGTATAGTTGGAATCATACAAAATGTGGTCTTTTCAGATGGGATTCTTTGACTTGGTAATATGTATTTAAAGTTCCTTCATATGTTTTCATGGCTTGATAGCTTAGTTCTTTTTGGTGTTGAATAGTATTTTATTGACAAGTAAAAATAGTATTTTATTTACAAGACAATTATTTCACCTATTAAAAGACACCTCAATTCAGTCAATTTCTAGCAGCTCAGAATAAAATTACCATTAACATTCCTGGTTTTTTTTTTTTTTTTTTT